>JAJKFI010004340.1:0-12597 GCA_029204185.1 Lerista edwardsae
GCTATACCCAGGTAGTCACTTGGTAGCCCCAGTGTTGGCAAGTGGTATACAAAGTAGTCAGTCGGTATCCCCAGAGTTGGCAAGTGGTATACCCAGGTAGTCAGTTGGTATACCCAGGTAGCCTCTCGGTTCCCCCAGAGTTTGCAAGTGTTATACCGAGGTAGTCAGTCGGTATCCGCAGTGTTGGCAAGTGTTATACCCACGTAGCGAGTCGGTATCCCCAGTTTTGGCAAGATGTGTACCCAGGTACTCAGTAGGTATCCCCAGAGTTGGCAAGTGTTATAACCAGGTAGTCAGTCGGTATACCCAGTGTTGGCAAGTGGTATACCCAGGTAGTCATTCGTTATTCCCCGTTTTGGCAAGAGGTATACCAGGGAGTCAGTCGGTATCTCCAGAGTTTGCAAGTGCGATACCCAGGTAGTTAGTCAGTATCCCCAGAGTTGGCAAGCGTTATACCAAGGGAGTCAGTCCGTATCCCCAGAGTTGGGAAGTGGTATACCCAGGTAGTCAGTCGATATACCCTGGTAGTCAGTCGGTATACCCAGTGTTGTCAAGTGGTATACCCAGGTAATCAGTCGGTATCCCCAGTGTTGGCAAGAGGTATACCCAGGTAGTCAGTCGGTATCTCCAGAGTTTGCAAGTGGGATGCCCAGATAGTCAGTCTGTAGCTCCAGTGTTAGCAAGTGGTATACCAAGGTGCTGAGTCGGTATCCCCAGTGTTGGCAGGCGGTGTAGCCAGGTAGTCAGTCGGTATCCCCAGGTAGTCACTGTGTGTCCCCAATGTTGGCATGTGGTATACCCAGGTAGTCAGTCGGTATCCCCAGAGTTGGAAAGACGCATACCCAGGTATTCAGTCGGTTTCCCCAGAGTTGGAAAGAGGCATACCCAGGTAGTCAGTTGGTATCTCCAGAGTTGGCAAGTGGTATACCCAGGAAGTCAGTCGGTATACCCAGGTAGTCAGTCGGTATACCCAGTGTTGTCAAGTGGTATACCCAGGTAGTCATTCGGTATTCCCATTTTTGGCAAGTGGTATACCAGGTAGTCAGACGGTATCTCCAGAGTTTGCAAGTGAGATACCCTGGTAGTTAGTCGGTATCCCAAGAGTTGGCAAGTGTTATACCCAGGGAGTCAGTCGGTATCCCCAGAGTTGGGAAGTGGCATACCCTGGTAGTCAGTCGATATACCCAGGTAGTCAGTCGGTATACCCAGTGCTGTCAAGCGGTATACCCAGATAGTCGTTAGGTGTCCCCAGTTTTGGCAAGAGGTATACCAGGTAGTCAGGCCGTATCTCCAGAGTTTGCAAGTGAGATACACAGGTTGTCAGCCGGTATCCCCAGTGTTGGAATGAGGTATACCCAGGTAGTCACTTGCTGTTCCCAGAGTTGGCAAGTGGTATACCCAGGTAGTCAGTCGGAAACCCCAGTGTTGGCAAGTGGTATAACCAGATAGTCAGTCGGTATACCCAGAGTTGGGAAATGATATTCCCAGGTTTTCAGTCGGTATCCCACTTTTGGCAAGTGGTATACCCAGGTAGTCCGTCAGTATACGCAGGTAGTCAGTCCATATCTCCAGAGTTTGCAAGTTTTATACCCAGGTAGTCAGTCGGTATACCCAGTGTTGGCAGAGGTATACCCAGGTAGTCAGTCCGCATCCCCAGATTTGGCAAGTGGTATACCCAGGTAATCAGTCGGTATATCCAGGTAGCCACTGGGTGTTCCCAGAGTTTGCAAGTTGTATACCCAGGTAGTCAATCGGTATCCCCAGAGTTGGAAAGAGGTATACCCAGGTAATCAGTCGGTATCCCCAGTGTTGGCAAGTGTTATACCCAGGTAGTCAGTTGGTATACCCAGGTAGTCTCTTGGTGTCCCCAGAGTTGGAAAGTGCTATACCCAGGTAGTCACTTGGTAGCCCCAGTGTTGGCAAGTGGTATACCCAGGTAGTTAGATGGAAGGAGGTATACCCAGGTAGTCAGTCCATATCTCCAGAGTTTGCAAGTGGTATACTCAGGTAGTCAGTTGGTATACCCAGGTAGCCTCTCGGTTTCCCCAGAGTTTGCAAGTGTTATACCGAGGTAGTCAGTCGGTATCCCCAGTGTTGGCAAGTGTTATACCCACGTAGCGAGTCGGTATCCCCAGTTTTGGCAAGAGGTGTACCCAGGTACTCAGTAGGTATCCCCAGAGTTGGCAAGTGTTATACCCAGGTAGTCAGTCGGTATACCCAGTGTTGTCAAGTGGTATACCCAGGTAGTCATTCGGTATAACCATTTTTGGCAAGTGGTATACCAGGTAGTCAGTCTGTATCTCCAGAGTTTGCAAGTGAGATACCCAGGTAGTTAGTCGGTATCCCCAGAGTTGGCGAGTGTTATACACAGGGAGTCAGTCGGTATCCCCAGAGTTGGGAAGTGGTATACCTAGGTAGTCAGTCGATATACCCAGGTAGTCAGTCGGTATACCCAGTGTTGTCAAGTGGTATACCCAGATAGTCGTTCGGTGTCCCCAGTTTTGGCAAGAGGTATACCCAGGTAGTCACTCGCTGTTCCCAGAGTTGGCAAGTGGTATACCCAGGTAGTCGGTCGGTATCCCCAGTGTTGGCAAGTGGTATACCCAGGTAATCAATCGATATCTCCAGTGTTGGCAAGTGGTATACCCAGGTATTCACATGGTGCCCCAGTGTTGGCAAGTGGCATACCCAGGTAGTCACTTGGTAGCCCCAGTGTTGGCAAGGGGTATACCGAGGTAGTCAGTCGTTATCCCCAGAGTTGGCAAGTGGTATACCCAGGTATTCAGTTGGTATAACCAGGTAGTCTCTCGGTTTCCCCAGAGTTTGCAAGTGTTATACCCCGGTAGTCAGTCGGTATCCCCAGTGTTGGGAAGTGTTATACCCAGGTAGTCAGTCGGTATCCCCAGTTTTGGCAAGTGGTATAACCAGGTACTCAGTAGGTATCCCCAGAGTTTGCAAGTGGTACACCCAGGTAGTCAGTCGGTATATACAGGTAGTCACTCGGTATACACAGTGTTGGCAAGTGGTATACCCAAGTAGTCAGTTGGTATACCCAGTTAGTCTCTCGGTGTCCCCAGAGTTGGCAAAAGGTATACCCAGATAGTCAGTAGTTATCACCAGTGTTGGAAAGAGGTATACCCAGGTAGTCAGTTGGTAGCCCCAGTGTTGGCAAGTGGTATCCACAGGTAGGCAGTTGGTATCCCCAGTGCTGGCAAGCAGTATACACAGGTAGTCAGTCGGTATCCCCAGAGTTGGCAAGTGGTATACCCATGTAGGAAGTCGGTATAAAGAGGTAGCCACTGGGTGTCCCCAGAGTTGGCACGTGGTATACCAAGGTAGGCAGTCGGTATCCTCAGAGTTGGCAAGTGGTATACCCGGGTAGTCAGTCGGTATCTCCAGAGTTTGCAAGTGAGATACCCAGGTAGTTAGTCGGTATCCCCAGAGTTGGCAAGTGTTGTACCAAGGGAGTCAGTCGGTATCCCCAGATTTGGGAAGTGGTATACCCAGGTAGTCATTCGATATACCCAGGTAGTCAGTCGGTATACCCTGTGTTGTCAAGTGGTATACCCAGGTAATCAGTCGGTATCCCCAGTGTTGGCAAGAGGTACACCCAGGTAGTCAGTCGGTATCTCCAGAGTTTGGAAGTGGGATGCCGAGATAGTCAGTCGGTAGCCCCAGTGTTGGCAGGCGGTGTACCCAGGTACTCATTCTGTATCCCCAGAGTTGGAAAGAGGTATCTCTTGAAAATACCAACTGACTACCTTGGAATACCGATTGACTACCTGGGCGCACAACTTGCCAACTCTGGGGACACCGAGTGACTCCCTTGGTATACCACTTGCCAACTCTGGGGATACCGACTGACTACCTGGGTATACCACTTGCCACCTCTGGGGATACGGACTGAGTACCTGGGTATACCACTTGCCAACACTGGGGCTACCGACTGACTATCTGGGCATCCCACTTGCAAACTCAGTCGGGGATACCGAATGACTACCTGGGTATCCAACATGGCAACTCTGGGGATACCTACTGACTACCTGGATATACCACTTCCAAACTCCGGGGATACCGAATGACTACCTGGGATTACCACTTGCCAACATTGAGTATACCGACTGACTAATTGGGAATACCTCTTGCCAACTCTGGGGATACCGACTGACTACCTGGTTATACCGACTAACTACCTGGGTATACCACTTTCCAACTCTGGGGACACCGAGAGACTCCCTTGGTATAACACTTGCCAACTCTGGGGATACCGCCTGACTACCCGGGTATACCACTTGCCAACTCTGGGGATACCGAATGGCTACCTGGGGATACCTCTTTCCAACACTAGGGATAACTACTGACAACCTGGGTATACCACTTGCCGACTCTGGGGACACCCAGGGACTACCTGGGGATACGGACTGACTACCTGGGTATACCACTTGCCAGCTCTGTGGATACCGACTGACTACCTGGTTATACCACTTGCCAACTCTGGGGATACCGACTGACTACCTGGGTATACCACTTGCCAACACTGGGTATACTGACTGACTACATGGGTATAGCACTTGCCACCTCTGGGGACTACCTAGGTATACCACTTGCGAAATCTGGGGTTTCCGACTGACTACCTGTTTATACCACTTGCAAACTCCGGTGATACCGAGGGACTACCTGGGTATACCTGGGTATACCACTTGCCAACACTGGGGCTACCGACTGACTACCTGGGTATACCACTTTCCAACATTGGCTATACCGACTGACTACTTGGGAATCCCACTTGCCAACTCTGGGAATACCGACTGACTACCTGGGTATACCGACTGACTACCTGGGTATAACACTTGCGAACTCTGGGGACACCCAGTGACTCCCTTGGTATACCACTTGCCAACTCTGTGGATACCGACTGACTACCCGGGTATACCACTTACCAACTTTGGGGATACCGAGTGACTACCGGGGTATACCGACTGACTACCTGGGTATACCACTTTCCAACTCTGGGGAAACAGACTGACTACCTCGGTGTAACACGTGCCAACACAGGGATACCGACTGACTACCCGGGTATACTACTTGCCAACTCTGGGTATACCGACTGACTACCTGGGTATAACACTTGCCAACTCTGGGGAAACCCAGTGACTCCCTTGGTATACCACTTGCCAACTCTGTGTATACCGACTGACTACCCGGGTATACCACTTACCAACTTTGGGGATACCGAGTGACTACCTGGGTATACCAACTGACAACCTGGGGATACCACTTGCCAACACTGGGGCTACCAACTGACTACCTGGGTATACCTCTTTCCAACACTGGGGATAACTACTTACAACCTAGGTATACCGCTTGCCGACTCTGGGGACACCCAGTGACTACCTTGGGTACGGAATGACTACCTGGGTATACCACTTGCCAACTCTGGGGATACCGACTGACTACCTGGGTATACCAATTGCCAACTCTGGGGTTTCCGACTGACTACCTGGTTATACCACTTGCCAACTCTGGGGATACCGACTGACTACCTGGGTATGCCTCTTTCCAACTCTGGGGATACAGACTGACTACCTGGTTATACCACTTGCCAACTCTCGGGTTTCCGACTGACTACCTGGTTATAAAACTTGCCAAATCTGGGGATAACTACTGAGTACCTGGTTATACCTCTTGCCAAATTTGGGGATACCGACTGACTACCTGGGTATAACACTTGCCAACACTAGGTATAGCGATTGACTACCTGGGTATACCAACTGAGTACCTGGGTATACCACTTGCCAACCCTGGGGACACCGACTGACTACCTAGGTATGCCTCTTTCCAACACTGGGGATACCGACTGACTACCTGGGTATACCACTTGCCAACTCTCAGGTTTCCGACTCACTACCTGGATATACCACTTGCCAACTCTGGGGATACTGACTGACTACCTGGGTATGCTACTTGCCAACACTGGGGACACCCAGTGACTACCTGGTGATACAGGCTGACTACCTGTGTATACCACTTGCCAACACTGGGGATATCGACTGATTACCTGGGTATACCACTTCCCAACTCTGGGGACACCCAGTGACTACCTGGGAATATGGACTGACTACCTGGGTATACCACTTGCCAAACTTGGGGATACCGACTGATTACCTGGGTATACCTCCTTCCAACTGTGGGGATACCGACTGACTACCTGGGTATACCACCTGCCAACTCTCGGTTTTCCGACTGACTACCTCGTTATACCACTTGCCAACTCTGGGGATACCTACTGAGTACCTGGTTATACCTCTTGCCAAAACTGGGGATACCGACTGACTACCTGGGTATAACAGTTCCCAACACTGGGGATACCGACTGACTACCGGGGTATAACACTTGCAAACTCTGGGGAAACCGAGAGACTACCTGGGTATAACAACTGACTACCTGGGCATACCACTTGCCAACTCTTGGTATACGGACTGACTACCTGGGTATACCACCTTCCAACTCTGGGGATACCGACTGACTACCTCGGTATACCCCTTGCCAACACTGGGGCTACCAAGTGACTACCTGGGTATAGCACGTGCCAACTCTGGGGACACCGAGAGACTACCTGGATATACCAACTGACTACCTGGGTATGCCACTTGCCAACACTGGGGATACCGATTGATTACCTTGCTATGCCACTTACCGAATGACTATTTGGGTGACCAATTGCAAACTCTGGAGATACCGAAGACTACCTGGGTACACCTCTTGCCAACACTGGGGATACCGACTGACTACCTAGGTATACCACTTGCCAACTCAGGGGATATCAACTAACTACTTGGGTATACCACTTGCCAACTCTGGCGATACCGACTGACTACCTGGGTATACCGCTTGCCAACGCTGGGGATACCGACTGATTACCAGGGTATACCACTTGCCAACTCTGGGGTTTCAGACTCACTACCTGCTTATACCACTTGCGAACTCTGGGGATACTGACTGACTACCTGGGTATACCACTTGCCAACACTGGGGACACCCAGTGACTACTTGGGTATAGCACTTGCCAAACCTGGGGACACCAAGAGACTACCTGGGTATACCAACTGACTAACTGGGTATACCGCTTGCCAACACTGGGGCTACCGACTGACTATCTGGTTATCCCAGTTGCAAACTCTGGAGATACCGACTGACTACCTGGGTATACCTCTTGCCAACACTGGGGATACCGACTGATTACCTGGGAATACCACTTGAGAACATTGCGTATACCGACTGACTACTTGGTATCCCCAGAGTTGGCAAGTTGTATAACCAGGTAGTCAGTCGGAAACCCGAGAGTTGGCAAGTGGTATACCCAGGTAGTCAGTCGGTATCCCCAGAGTTGGAAGGAGGTATACCCAGGTAATCAGTCGGTATCGCCACTTTTGGCAAGTGGTATACCCAGGTAGTCAGTCCATATCCCCAGGTAGTCACTGGGTGTCCCCAGAGTTGGGAAGTGGCATACCCAGGTAATCAGCCGATATCCCCAGTGTTGGCAAGTGGTATACGCAGGTAGTCACTCTGTATCACCAGATAGTCACTGGGTGTCCCCAGTGTTGGCAAGTGGTATACCCAGGTAGTCAGTCTATATCCCCAGGTAGTCACTGGGTGTCCCCAGTATTGGGAAGTGGTATACCCAGGTAGTCATTCGGTATCCCCAGAGTTGGAAAGCGGCATACACAGGTAGTCAGTCGGTATCCCCAGAGTTGGCAAGTGCTATACCCAGGTAGTCAGTTGGTAGCCCCAGTGTTGGCAAGTGGTATACCCAGGTAATCAGTCGGTATACCCAGGTAGTCAGTCGATATACTCAGTGTTGGCAAGTGTTATGCCCAGATAGTCAGTTGGTGTCCCCAGTTTTGTCAAGAGGTATACCGCTGTGATCAGTAGGTATCCCCAGAGTTGGCAAGTGGTATAACCAGGTAGTCAGTCTGAAACCCCAGAGTTGGCTAGTGGTATACCCAGGTAGTCCGTCATTATACCCAGGTAGTCAGTTCATATCTCCAGATTTTGAAAGTGGTATACCCAGGTAGTCAGTCGATATCCCCAGAGTTGGAATGAGGTATACCCAGGTAGTCAGTTGGTATCCCCAGTGTTGGCAAGTGGTTTACCCAGGTAGTCAGTTCGAATCCCCAGAGTTGGCAAGTGGTATACCCAGGTAGGCAGTCAGTATAACCAGGTAGCCACTGGGTGTCCTCAGATTTAGCAAGTGGTATACCCAGGTAGTCAGTCAGTATCCCCCGAGTTGGCAAGTGGTATACCCAGGTAGGCAGTAGGTGACCCCAGTTTTGGCAAGTGGTATAACCAGGTATTCATTCGGAATCCCCAGAGTTGGCAAGTGGTATAACCAGGTAGTCAGTCGGAATCCCCAGAGTTGGCAAGTGGTATATCCAGGTAATGAGTCGGTATACCCAGGTAGTCAGTCGGTATACTCAGTGTAGGCACCTAAACCCAGGTAGTCACTCGGTATCCCTAGAGTTGGAAGGAGGTATACCCAGGTAGTCAGTCGGTATCCCCAGTGTTGGCAAGTGGTATAACCAGGTAGTCAGTCGGTATCCCCAGATTTGGCAAGTGGTATAACCAGGTAGTCAGTCCGTATCCCCAGAGTTTGCAAGTGGTATACCCAGGTAGTCAGTCGGAAACCCCAGAGTTGGCAAGTGGTATAATCATGTTGTCAGTTGATATACCGAGGTAGGCAGTCCGTATCCCCAGAGTTTGCAAGTGGTATACCCAGGTAGTCAGTCGGTATACCCCGAGTTGGGAAATGATATACCTAGGTATTCAGTCGGTATCCCACTGTTGGCAAGTTGTATACCCAGGTAGTCCGTCGGTATACCCAGGTAGTCAGTCCTTATCTCCAGAGTTTGCAAGTGGTATACCCAGGTAGTCAGTCGGTATACCCAGTGTTGTAAAGTGGTATACCCAGGTAGTCATTCGGTTTCCCCAGAGGTGGCAAGTGGTATACCCAGGTAGTCAGTCTATATCCCCAGGTAGTCACTGGGTGTCCCCAGTATTGGCAAGTGGTATACCCAGGTAGTCAGTCGGAATCCCCAGAGTTGGAAAGCGGCATACACAGGTAGTCAGTCTGTATCCCCAGAGTTGGCAAGTGCTATACCCAGGTAGTCACTTGGTAGCCCCAGTGTTGGCAAGTGGTAAACCCAGGTAATCAGTCGGTATACCCAGGTAGTCAGTCGGTATACCCAGTGTTGGCAAGCGTTATGCCCAGATAGTCAGTCGGTTTCCCCAGTTTTGGCAAGAGGTATACCCCGGTGCTCAGTAGATATCCCCAGAGTTTGCAAGTGGTATAACCAGGAAGTCAGTCGGAAACCCCAGAGTTGGCAAGTGGTATACCAAGGTAGTCTGTCGGTATCCCCAGATTTGTCAAGAGGTATACCAGGTAATCAGTCGATATCCCCAGAGTTGCAATGAGGTATACCCAGGTAGTCAGTCGGTATCCCCAGTGTTGGCAAGTGGTATAACCAGGTAGTCAGTCGGAAACCCCAGAGTTGGCAAGTGGTATACCCAGGTAGTCAGTCCGTATACCCAGGTAGTCAATGGGTGTCCCCAGTGTTGTCAAGTGGAATCCCCAGGTAGTCAGTCGGTATACCCAGTGCTGGCAAGAGGTATACCCAGGTAGTCAGTTTTTTTCCCCAGAGTTGGGAAGTGGTTTACCCATGTAGGCAGTCGGTATACCCAGGTAGTCATTGGGTGTCCCCAGAGTTGGCTAGTGGTATACTCAGGTAGCCAGTCGGTATCCCCAGAGTTGGCAAGTGGTATACCCGGGTAGTCATTCGGTATCCCAAGAGTTGGCAACTGGTATACCAAGGGAGTCACTCGGTGTCCCCAGAGTTGGCAAGTGGTATACCCAGGTAGTCAGGTGGTATACCCAGGTAGTCTCTCGGTGTCCCCAGAGTTGGCAATTACTGTACCCAGGTAGGCACTTGTCAGCCCCAGTGTTGGCAAGTGGTATACCCAGGTAGCCACTGGGTGTCCCCAGAATTTGCAAGTGGTATATCCAGGTAGTCAGTCGATATCCCCAGAGTTGGAAAGAGGTATACCCAGGTAGTCAGGTGGTATACCCAGGTATTCTCTTGGTTTCCCCAGAGTTTGCAAGTGGTATACCCAGATAGTCAGTCGGTGTCCCCAGTTTTGGCAAGAGGTATATCCCGGTACTCAGTAGGTATCCCCAGAGTTGGCAAGTGGTATACCCAGGTAGTCAGGCGGTATAACCAGGTAGCCACTGGGTGTCCCCAGAGTTTGCATGTGGTATACCCAGGTAGTCAGTCGATATCCCCAGAGTTGGAAAGAGGTATACCCTGGTAGTCAGTATGTATCGCCAGAGTTGGCAAGTCATATACCCCGGTAGTCAGTCGGTATCCCCGGATTTTGCAAGTGGTATACCCAGATAGTCAGTCGGTATCTCCAGAGTTTGCAAGGCGGATACCCAGATAGTCAGTCGGTGTCCCCAGTGTTGGCAAGTGGTATACCCAGGTAGTCTCTTGGTGTCCCCAGAGTTGTCAAGTGCTATACCCAGGTAGTCACTGGGTGTCCCCAGAGTTTTCAAGTGGTATACCCAGTTATTCAGTCGGTATCCCAATGTTGGCAAGTGGTATACCCAGGTAGTGAATCCATATCCCAAGGTAGTCACTGGCTTTCCCCAGAGTTGGGAAGTGGTATACCCAGGTAATCAGTCGGTATCCCCAGGGTTGGCAAGTGGTACACCCTGGTAGTCAGTCTGTATCCCCAGGTAGTCACTGGGTGTCCCCAGTGTTTGCAGGTGGTATACCCAGGTAGTCAGTTGGAATCCCCAGGGTTGGAGAGAGGCATACCAAGGTAGTCAGTCGGTATCCCCAGTGTTGGCAAGTGGTATGCACAGGTAGTCATTTTGAATCCCCAGTGTTGGCAAGTGGTATACCCAGGTAGTCAGTCTATATCCCCAGGTAGTCACTGGGTGTCCCCAGTGTTGGCAAGTGGTATACTCAGGTAGTCAGTCGGTATCCCCAGAGTTGGAAAGAGGCATACACAGGTAGTCATTCGGTTTCCCAAGAGTTGGCAAGTGGTATACCCAGGTAGTCACTTGGGAGCCCCAGTGTTGGCAAGTGGTATACCCTGGTAGTCAGTCGATATCCCCAGAGTTGGAAAGAGGTATACCCAGGTAGTCAGGTCGTACACCCAGGTAGTCTCTCGGTGTCCCCAAAGTTGGCAAGTGCTATACGCAGGTAGTCACTTGGTAGCCCCAGTGTTGGCAAATGGTATACCCAGGTAGCCAGGGGTGTCCCCAGAGTTCGCAAGTGGTATACCCAGGTAGTCAGTCGATATCCCCAGAGTTGGCAAGTGGTATACCCAGGTAATCAGTCTGTATACCGAGGTAGTCAGTCGGTATACCCAGGTAGTCAGTCCGTATCTCCAGAGTTTGCAAGTGGTATACCCAGGTAGTCAGTCGGTTTACCCAGTGTTGTCAAGTGATATACCCAGGTAGTCAGTCGGTATCCCCAGTATTGGCAAGAGGTATACCAGGTAGTCAGACGGGATCCCCAGAGTTGGCAAGTGGTATACCCAGGTAGTCAGTAGGTATCCCCAGTGTTGGCAAGTGGTATACCCAGGTAGTCAGTTGGAATCCCCACAGTTGGCAAGCGGTATACCCAGGTAGGCAGTCAGTATAACCAGGTAGCCACCGGGTGTCCTCAGATTTGGCAAGTGGTATACCCAGGTAGTCAGTCGGAATCCCCAGATTTGGCAAGTGATATAACCAGGTGGTCAGTCGGTATTCCCAGAGTTGGCAAGTGGTATAACCAGGTACTCCGTCAGTATACCCAGGTAGTCAGTCCATATCTTCAGAGTTTGCAAGTGGTATACCCAGGTAGTCAGTCGGTATACCCAGGTAGTCAGTCGGGATACCCAGTGTAGGAAAGTATACCCAGGTAGTCACTCTTTATCCCTTGAGTTGGAAAGAGGTATACCCAGGTAGTCAGTCAGCATCCCCAGTGTTGGCAAGTGGTATAACCAGGTAGTCAGTCATTATCCCCAGAGTTGGCAAGTGGTATAACCAGGTAGTCAGTCAGTATCTCCAGAGTTTGCCTGTGGGATACCCAGGCAGTCACTCGGTATCCCCAGAGTTGGAAAGAGGTATACCCTGGTAGTCAGTAGGTATCCCCATTGTTGGCAAGAGGTATACCCAGGTAGTCAGTCGGTATACCCAGTGTTGGCAGTGGTATACCCAGGTAGTCAGTCTGCATCCCCAGATTTGGCAAGTGGTATACCCAGGTAATCAGTCGGTATAACCAGGTAGCCACTGGGTCTTCCCAGAGTTTGCAAGTGGTTTACCCAGGTAGTCAGTCAATATCCGGGGAGTTGGAAAGACGTATACCCAGGTAGTCAGTCGGTATCCCCGGATTTTGCAAGTGGTATACCCAGGTAGTCAGTCGGTATCCCCAATGTTGGCAAGTGGTATACTCAGGTAGTCATTTGGTAGCCCCAGTGTTGGCAAGTGGTATACCCAGGTAGTCATTTGGTATACCCAGGTAGTCTCTTGGTGTCCCCAGAGTTGGAAAGTGC
>JAJKFI010004341.1:0-14037 GCA_029204185.1 Lerista edwardsae
AAATTGTAAAAACCTTCGGGTTTGTGAGAAAGTCTGCCTATGTAAACCGCCTTGAGTTCAATCATTAGAGAAATCTAGTGATATTAAGAAAGGCGGTATATAAATAAATGTATTATTATTTATTATTATTGGACTGTGAAGGGTATGATGTCATGACACATTAAGCATTACAAGCATTGGAATGGGGGCAGAGAAATGCACAACATAATGATATAATAAAAATAAGTGATACTACATCCCACTGGCAAGAGGGGAAATTCCAACAGTGATGTACCATTTCAGTAGCATTCCTGGGTCTGCTACTACGTATAGCATTGCAACATGTCAGTGAAATCAATAGTGGGTGAGCTTGAACAGTGTGAGCTTGAACAGTGTATGACCTATGACCTGTTTCTGTTAAGGAATGCTTTCAGCTATGCTTTTAGCTCCAGTACATACCAGCCTGTACAGAAGTGAAGTAGGTTTAGGGTAAAGATAACAGAAAATCTCAGGAATGCAAGGATTCATGGATGTAACAGGGCAAACTGACACGCATAATTAATATTTATAACTGTATAGCTTGTTCTGATAAGGCTGAATGTTGGCGCCTATGCTTTACACATTAGCCTATGCTTGCGCTTTATGCTTAATGAAGTAACCTACGTAATTTTTACCTATATAAACTTATGTAACCCATTGTTCAAGGCTGCTCCTGGCTTTTTGGTCGAGAAACCCAGGGGCAGTCTCTGCGCAGAAGAATAAACTTTTCCCCTCCTCCCATCATCTGTCGCTAATGAGCAGTCAGGTAACAGCACGTAGTACCATTTCTGAAATTAATTTTAATTATCTTGTAGATAATGTAATCATTTCATTACACAATTTTAACCCTGAAGCCTCAAATATTCCCTTAAAATGGCCTATTGGTACACTGGGCAGCTCATAAACAGATGGTGAACCCTGCTAACTGGGCAAGAGGCACTTTTTCACGTGGTGTTCCTCTTATATTTAGCAGGGGGAGAGTAATTGTCCCTCTTCACCCCCGTGCAGTGTCATTCTAGTGGCTGTTGCTGGTGGTGTTTTGCATATTTTAGATTGCGAGCCCTCTGGGACAGGGAGCCGTTTAACTTTATTATTACTATTTGCCTGTAAACTGCTTTGTGAACTTTGTGTTGAAAAGCGGTATATAAATACTATTTGAATGAATGAATTTGAATGAACTGTGTGTTTCCTTAATACAGCCACAAGATGAATAAAAAAAGCCCAGAGAAAACAGATGGAGAAAAAACTGACATTGTCAGCAGTACGTTTGCTAATTTTCACACGGCACCCAGCCTTGCTCAACGGGATAACTTACAATTCTGAAATTCACAGTCCAATTTATGACCGGCTCACACATTTCATTTTCCAGGCACAGGATCACTCCTGTGAGTGACCAAAAGGATACTGAAATGTGTGAACAAGTTATGCTGCATATATGTGTATAGGCTTGCAGTAAAACAGCCAACTCTTCTCTCATTTAATGTACATTTTGAAATGTACAGTTAATGACAGATTATCCAACTATAAAACAGTTCTCCCCACAACATCAGCATCAAAAAATGTGAGGAACCCTATCTTAAGTAGTGATGTTGTTTTATGCGATCTCCTTAAATTAGTAGTAGGCTACTTCAGAATGCAAGGTGCAAGGGAGTGGCAACAGGATGCAGGCATTTTGTTGTCTCATGTGCTCCCTGAGGCATCTGGTGGGCCACTGTGAGATGCAGAGAGCTGGACTAGATGGGCCTTTGGCCTGATCTAGCAGGGCTCTTATGTTCTTATGTAAGTGACAGCATAGAACACGGGTGCCAAACTCATTGCATATAGTGGGCTGAATTGTATCCATGGTACCTGCTGAGGACCAGAAGTGACATCACCAAGCAGGAAGTGGTGTCATTAAGCAGATGATGATTAGAAATAAGCACTTTGTCCTCACATAGAAACGCATTGGCTGCAAATGACAGAAGAGAAAATGTGCAAATTTTATTCATATTTTCAAGGTATGGGAGAGCCCAATTTAATGTCTGTGCATTAAACAGCATAGAAATGAAGACTGCCCTTTCAGCAACACCACTGAGGTGTCACTGCAATTCAGCAGTAGTCACAATGAATGGCACATCTGGCCCCTGCTAACTGGGCAAGAGGCACTTTTTCAAGTGGTGTCCTCTTATATTTAGCAGGGGGAGAGCAATTGTCCCTCTTCACCCCAGCACAGTGTCTTTCTCGTGGCTGTTGCTGGTGGTGTTCTCCATTCTTTTAGATTGTGAGCCCTTTTGGGACAGGGAACCATTTAACTTTAATGTTACTATTTGCCTGTAAACTGCTTTGGGAACTTTGTGTTGAAAAGCGGTATATAAATACTAGTGATTGATTGATTGATTGATATCACTTCCAGTGGGTCCCAGACAGATTGTCATTCTAAAAAGTGTGTCCCAGTAATAAATTTTTTTTTTGAGAACCATTGTATTACATCATCTAAACACAAAATCCTCACATAGATTCACACCGTTTCAACCCGAAAGTCAAAGTTGCTGAGATCTTCTTGAGTTGCTCCAAATGCTGCAACTGTGCAAAAGCCACATAATTCATCCTCCAGTCCTTTCTTAGCCCCCTCCTGCCACTGCCAGTTGTGTTTATATAACATGCCTGCTTACGGAAGCCAGGAGAACTTTGGCCCACCCAACTACTCTGTGCTATCAAGCAGTTCAGCCAATCACTGCCAGAGAAGCTTCGCCACCATCATAAAGTTTCATTTTTCAACACAAAGGCACCCATCACCTGCCGAAGAGCACCCGATTTCATTGACAAATGTATTTTCAAGTTTCACTCACATCTGCAAAATAAAGGCTATTGGCCTAGACATCTATTTGCTTTGATCTGACATTGCATTTTTGATATTCCTCTATTTACCTTTTGCAGGAGCCCTGAGGTTTCATATATATATATGAAACACCCCAGATCAGGTGATGGCTTTCCTTTTTCTAGCTTCACTTGATTGGATGCCATAAATAATTTACAGGATGTCTGTCTTTTATATCGTTTTCCCTTTCCTTTTTCCTTTTATATCTCTTCCCTATGAAGCCATGAGTGACTGAAAGCACAGATCTGTCAGTTTTTCTAGCTGTGTTTGTACTGCGTTAACAGCACTTTATAAATCAAACTCTGTTTCCCCCCTCCCCTCCCTGGTATGTTTTAGCTGGGGCACATTTCCACTTGAAATAGGATCCGTAGACAATTTGTTTTGAATGTTGAAACATTTGCAATCAGACCATGCATCCAAAAAGCAAAACCATTTTGCTGTGCTGGAACTTTCCGTTAGAACAATGTTGAATGTTACCATCCTACCTCCTTGAAGAAATGATAATATATGGCATGACATCACTGCAATGTATATTTTTAAATCAGACCTGTCCTGGTGAAAATCAGTCAGCTGATTCATATGGATCAATGTGCATTCATGACCACTAGTCATGACTACATTGGGAGATATGGTACTGACAGCTAGTGTGTATGTTATATGGTAATCCTGGAACTTGTAATACTGTCAAAAATATTCATCTCAAAACCGATGAATTTTATTTTCTTTGAAAAACCCTTTAGGGATGAAAATGATTAATGAAAAGTGGGCAGGATTCAGCCATGAAAATAGGGGGGTTGCACCTTTGGAGGGCATTTGCTATCCTTTGGAAGAAATGTACTCACTTTTTTTTTACATTTTCCCATTCTACTACTACCCACTTCCACCAAAGCGGTGGTTCAGATATTTCCATGGAGCTGAATTGAAAAGATCTGCTAGATCAGTAGCTCTCGAATTTTTTAGCACTGGGACTCACTATTTAGAATGACAATCTGTCTAGGACCCACAGGAAGTGATGTCACGGCCAGAAGTGCCGTCATTGTGACGCCAGAGCCAGCTGCTTCCCTGAGAATGCAACAATAAATTGGATTATTTCTCAGGGTGCAATCCTAACCAGGAGTTAGGCCAGCACAGTTAGGCCAGCGCAGTTTGGCCGGCACAAGGACCACCATAAAGTGCGTTTGGACCACTCTGAGTCAGGGGGGATAATGCACGACTGTGTGCTGGCTTCTCTGACTCCAAGAGTGCTCTAAACATACTTTACAGTGTCCCTTGGGCTGGCCAAACTTTGCTGGCCTAACTGTGCCAGCCTAACTCCAGGTTAGGATTGCGTACTCAGCCATTTCCCAATAGAAAAGTGAATCAGAAAAAAAGCCTATTTACAACCTTGACACAAGCAAAGGAACCACACAGCCCTCTCCCTTTCCAGCATCCCATCTTCCCATATTTTCAATATGGCTGCTCTAGGTGCTTCGTGACCCACCAGAAATTGGCTTTTGACCCATTGGTGGGTCCCAACCCAAAGTTTCACTGTGCTAGATGCTTCCAGGATTAAGCAGAAGGGCTCCTGTAGCTGAACTAGGGCCTGCTCATTAGAACCAGAAGTATGGGTAAGGTGTGGGTTAGGGGGCATGGGAAAAAGGGGGAGAAAAATATCCTTTTGTTTGCCATACCGTACTCTTGCTACTTGTGATTCATGTTGTATCCCCAGGTCTACATTTGCTGGACTATTCCAGAATTATGTATCTATTGCTACTAACATATAGAAACAGAATATGACAAATGGAAGATGGCAGGTCTTCCTTTCCTCTCATTTTGCCCAGATTGTTGCCATGTTCCTTGGTTAAATTAATGTGGACAGTGGGGACTTGAGTGCCTTTCTGTATACAATGATGGTTTTTTTTTTCCTTTAGTGTTCCCTTTCAGCCTGACACATGCTCGCTTTTGACAAGAGAGACAAGCTCAGTTAATAAAAGAAATACTCATTATGCAAGCATGAGAATGACATTTAGAATAACAGTTAAGCCAATTTTCACACAGTATTCAGATTCAGTTGAGCTCCAGCCAGGTTATTATCTATTTTCTTAATTGGGATTTGATATGCCTTCAAAATGTAGGTGGATAGAGACAGATGTAAATCATATTTGAGACTAGGAAAAAAGTAGCAAAATCATCTGGCAATTTGGAATTGTAAGTTACAGACAATTCTTAATGCAAGGAAGACACGGAAATATTTTCTCGATTATTCTGTTACTCCCACGAATCAATCAATCAATCAATCAATCAATCAATCAATCCATCCATCCATCCATCCATCCATCCATCCATCCATCCATCCATCCATCCATCAATCAATCAATCAATCAATCATATTTATATACCACTTTCAACACATAGTTCACAAAGTGGCTTATAAGAAAATAACAAAAAAAGAATCAAGTTAAATGGCTCCCTGTCCCAAAAGGGCTCACAATTTAAAGAAAAACGCAAAACACCACCAGCAACCACCACTAGAAAAGACACTGAGCTGGGGTGAAGAGGGACAATTACTCTCCCCCAGCTAAATATGAGGAACACAACTTGAAAAAAATGCTTCTTGCCCTGTTAGCAGGGGTTACTTAGAAACAAGACACATCAGTTTCTTGAATACTACATTTATCAATAATGGCATTTCCTATATATATAAACTCACCAATGTTTTCTTCTGATGCAGAATTATGCACTAGCAAGCAATGCATACAACTTGACCTGTATGTAGGTGTGTGTAAGATAGCTGCAGAAGCCCTTAAGGCCTACTGATTTCTGTGAGTTTTTAGTATATAATTCTGTATACAATGGTGGCCTACATTTGCTTTCATTCATCTCAGAGAGTGCAGTGTGTGCTCCTTTCTTCATTGTTCTAAATAGCCCTTAAGGATGCCTGTGCTATCCAAAATGGAATAGCTAGATGAATTCTCATTCAACAAAGTTGTAAAGCTAGGCACAAGAGTTCTTCAAGCGTTGAAATCAGTGATGCACTGAGCACTGGGATCATGCTTGTTTCTGCCTCCCGTGAAAGGTGAAGGAGGTCACAGGCATAGGAGTTGTGTCCTGAAACCACAACTAGTCTTGGAGCTAGTGCTGGGTCCACCAGGCTGAGTGAGAAGCATGCTCATGGAGCCATTGTAATCAGCACCAAGCAGGCAGGATTGTGATCCTCAACAACTTTCCAACACCAGGCACAATCCTAACCAACTTTCCAACACCAGGCTAAGGGCAATGCAGCTCTGAGATAAGGGAACAAACATTCCTTTACCTTGAGGAGGCCTCCATGACTACCACTCCACTGCAGAATGCAGCACGTGCCTCATTGGCACAGCTATGTCAGTGCTGGAAAGTTGATTAGGATTGGGCCCTGATAGTATTTCTAGTGAGCCAGTCTGTAAATGGTTAGGGCTTGGTTCGTGAGCACACTTGGGGATTTCCTAATTCACAGCACAATCTTATGCATGTCTACAAAGCAGCAAGTTCCATTATGTTCAAGGAGGTTAGTCCCAGGAAAGTGTGCATAGGAAGTTAGACTGTGAGGCAGGTACTGTATTGCTAGACTTGAACTTTGGGACAGACATTTTCTTACTGTTGCTCCAGATTTATCCGGGTATGAATGAAGAACCACACGTAGGCTGGGGATCCTGACGAGGAACATTGGGTTCCCCATTGATGTAATCCTCTGAAGCAGATTGTTTCCTGGCAGGTGGCCCCTGGAGGTATCCCATCAGAGCCCCTATCTATGCCAGAACCTATCAAAAGATTCTTCTCTTCCTCTTTTGATCCATGTGGTCCAAAAGCCAACCTAAAGATATTTATTTATTTATTTATTTATTATTTAATTTCTATCCTGCCTTTCTGCCCCATGGGCACCCAAGGCGGCTTACAACATTAAAAATACAATAAATCACAGTGATTACAATTAAAAACAATGTTAAAAACAATATTTAAAACAGTTAAAATTTAAAACAGCAAGCCCCGTGGATACAATGTAAGAAGAGAATATAAAATGCCATATTGCTTTCTTTATTGACTGAGATACAGAAATCCCATTCTCAAGTACTGTAGAAAATGCTCTGGTGGACATTTGTGTGTTTGCGGTCTGTGTGCAAAGTTTTCTTTCTGACTGAAGGCCCTTCCACAGCATTGTATGCTGTTAAGAACATAAGAACATAAGAAGAGCCCCGCTGGATCAGGCGAAAGGCCCATCTTGTCCAGCTTCCTGTATCTCACAGCGGCCCACCAGGTGCCCCAGGGAGGCACAAGACAACAAGATTCCTGCATCCTGTTGCCACTCCCCTGCACCCGGTACTCTGAAGTAGCCTAATACTAATGTAAGGAGGTTGCACAATCCATCATTGCCTATAGCCCATGAAGGAGGTCTCATAACCCTTCAAGACGGTCTCATAACTGAAGGAACAATCTAAGCCAGTATGAGCATTTACAGCAGTGATGGTGAACCTTTTTGGTTTGCCATGTCAAAAATGCCTAACTTGACCCTGCTGGTGGGTCTTTCCCCACCCCCAACAAAAGAGAAACAATTATTTACACATTCATGTATTTAAAAAATACAGTCCCATCATGTGTGGGGCTATGCATTATATAAAGAAACATCAAATTATTACAAATCATTACAAATATTACAAAAAAAAATATCAAACCATTGCAAAAACAGACTCATTTGTTGTTGGGTGTTGGCCAATGCTGGTGTGTCACCCAAAACATTGTGGCATGTCACCTTTGGCATGCATGTCATAGGTTCGCCATCACTGATCTAGAGTCTAAAACGGAACTCTAGAACATCCCTTGTGTATGAGATGTCTAGTTAGTGTGTGCAGAAATGGGGATGCATGTATTTGACACATTAGCTGGGTGTAACAGTTGGGTGTAACCAGTGATGTCATTCAGGGGGAACGGACCAGAATGGGCGTTCCGGATCCTAACGGGCTCCGTGGCTGGTTCCGGGTTCCTGACAAGTGCCAATCAAAAGTGAGTTCCTGTTCCTAAATCATTTGAATGACACCACTGGGTGTAACAGTTAGGTCTCTTAAGGCTTTTATTGTTCCTCACAGGAAGGCTCTCTGACTCTGCAATAACAAATGCATTAAGGTGCTTAGATAAAACCTAGGGGAAATTCTCAGGAAAAAAAACAGTCTCATAAGACACAATAATGTGAAGGAACTTTAGGGCATGAATAAAAACAGAAAATCCAAAAGAAAAAAAAAGTCAATGAAATAGAAGGCAGGAAGGCTTCTGTTTTAATGCTACGAAATAGAAGTATTTAATGGCTTTGTGTGGTACATTTTTTAGTTTTGTGACTAGTCACTGAATTTTCATGCTGTATTGACATGTTTTATTGCACAAAAGGTGTTCTGTGGGTTTGCTTTTTCTGTTGTACAAATTCAAATGAATTTGAATTTGAATGAATGAAAATTGAATGAAATGTTATTAGAAATGTAGTCAGTGACTGCCATTCCCTCACCCTATAATTGTAATTTGTGGGGGGGGGGAGAGGGAGGAATTAGGCTCCTTCTCATGTAAATTACACAAAATAAGTAACTCTTATCAAATTATATTGCCAAGTTTGTTAGAATAGTGGAATCAAGGTATAATAGAATGTTGGGGATTTGAATAGGTTTAGAAGAGCCTGAAAAATTTGAATAGGTTTAGAAGAGCCTGAAGAATTCTGTGTAAACAAATTTAGGGACACTACTGCAGAGATACAAGTAGAATGTTGTCAGCTAGAATTATAGCAGGGGGTGTTATCTTGTGTGACTGCCAGTCACATTCCTACAGAGGTAACAAGAGGTAAAACAGCTCCTCCTCCTCGCCTTCAGAGCCATCCACAGCCCAGAAAGCTTTCCAAGCCATGAATGGCTCTGAAGGGGAGGGGGAGGGACCATGTTGCACAGGAGCTCAGGCTTCTGCAAAACCTAGGGTTTTGCCGTCCCATAGAAACACCACTGATGTCTGCTGCTTTTGATCAGCGCACTCCTACAAGCTGAACAGGGGCGGGAAAATCTAAGTGCCTTATTATGGCCTGGATTAGCTGCATGGATTGTGGGGCCTAAGGACCTAGTGGGGCAGGAGTGCTTAGTGCTAGGCTAGCCCCCCATGTGGCAGGTGTCACGCAGCCTAGGGAGGCAGGAGGTGGCAGTTTACTGTGCACCCTGATTACAAGTTCAGAGGGTGAACCAATTTGCTGAGGCTGGATGGCAAGCCCTCTTGCTTGGATTTGCTAGAGTAACCTCAATTGCTTTCTGGCTCAGGGGAGCCTATCCTGCCCAGCTGCCTCGACCCTTCGGGCTTGACCATGATAAGCTCTCTGTCTCTTGGTGGATCACAGCTTTGAGCCAGGGTGGTCTTGCCCTTGACTGACTGGGGGAATATATGGTTCTACCTCCCATCCCCCATTTAGTAGCCCTCACACTGGTGATTGGAACTGAGCTTAAAGTTGTTTTCCCTGATGCAGATTCATTAACTTGTTATTTCAATAAAGTCGCCCAGTTTAACCCAAGCCTCTGTCTCGTATGTTTATTAGAAGGTCGGTGGGTTCTGTCTAAAAGGGATAGGGCCCATTTTACATGGCACCCCTCAAATGACACGCAGGACAAAAGCTTGGAATTTAATAAAATTTATTGAATTAACATGAAACCTGCAGAGGGAATAAAATTAAACCCCCCACACAATCTGGATCTATGATTTTGGGGGAAATGGCACTAGCCGCCTGCCTCCCCCAGCCCCAAAATCCAGCGTCGCATCTGACTCAGGGCCTCAACCAGACATGTCATGTAGCGGGCACGCCGGGGTATGCGCATACCCATTCCTAGGATTAGGGCTGGCCCTGCCCATTCACCCGCCCACTCGTCAACTCCGTCGGCGCTCCGCTCCACCCCCTGCAATGTTTGAATTGCCTGCATGTTTGAATTGCCTGCACGTTTGAGTTGCCTGCACGTTCTCAGAGCCAGGCAGGCAGGCAGCGGAGCGAGGGAGACCGACGGCAGCAGCAGCGTGAGCAGGTAGGCTGCCTGGGGCTCCCTCCCGAGGAGGCGCAGCGGTTCCTGGGGGGAGAATCGGTAGCCCGCGCGGCAGCCCCAGAGAAGGCCCAGGACTCCCAGGCCTTCTCCCGGGCTGACACGCGGCCTACCGAGGAGGCGCGGCGGTTCCTGGGGGCAGTTCTTGGGTTCTGGCTATGACCTCACTTCCGGTGGGCGGGCCCCAACACAAGTGCCAATCAAAAGTGAGTACCTGTTGCTAAATTATTTAGATGCCATTACTGGCCTCAACCAATCGAAGATGGGTCTAGCCTATCACAGCAACCCAAAAGGATCAAGGCAGCTGGTTGGTGCGGACCCAGACAGGCGAAGCCTTATGTTGGCCTTATATTAGCCGTACCAGCCAAGGGATTTGCCAGCCAGCATCCCAAACTGGACAGGAATTGTAAGACCGGTCCTGGCTTGCCCTTTGGCCTTGCTGACCCACAGGATGTACGCAATCATACCCAGCCAGCACGTGACCTGCCAACTCCCTCCAATTACCCAAGAAAAATTATCCCTCCGCAGATGCCAGTCTGAGGTAGGCGAAAAAACTGCTGCCCAAAAGCCAATCAAGGCGACAGCAAAAACCTCCTACCCAGTCCCCAAAAGGGCAGCCAGCTACTGGGAAGGAGGGAGGGAGGGGCTTGCAAAATGGGCACGGACTGAGCTAGGAGATCCTGAAGCCTCCTGCTCTTCGCTGCTCCATTCCCTGCATTTTCCTGCCCTTGCCCTGCGCTCTGGCGAGGGCGGCGAGGGAGAAGTAGCCCCCACCATCATTCTCAAAGACATTTGAGACATTCTTCAGGAACAAGTCAGCCTTGACGGTAAAGCTTTGCATCAGTAATGCTTATGGATTATCATTAGGCATGCAGTAGAAAGTAATAAAGGGCAACCATAACTAGCAATTCTGGCATCCCCAGCCTTCGTGCTCAAGAAATTGTCTTCTGTTCTGAGACAATTTGGCCTTCCTTTTTTGGAGATCGCAAGCAGCATGCCAGTCCATCTAAATGACTCTGCCCCGACGGTGCTGCTATCCTTCGATATGCTACTATAAGAACAATCACAACAAGAATATTTGTAAAACAGAAAACGGACCTTTAGTAACGACCAAAAGGAAATCCAGGATTGGCATCATGCGTGTGTTCTCTTATGCAAGGGAAAGCTCACATCTATAATGTTTCTTCATGAATAGAGAACTGGATCTCATTCTACTCTCTAAATAGTCATTGCCTGTGTGAGACAATGTGGCAGAGGATAGAATGCTGGGCTCAGTCCAAGGAGATGCCGATACAAAGCCCTGCTCAACGATGGAATTTGGTACCTTGGAGACATTGCCTTATCTTACTCACAAGCTAAACTATCTCATGTGGTTGTTTGTTAAGATAAATTGAGATAACCTTAAGGACACTTTACTGAGTTTCTCATAAGAATACAAATTGGGTAGATAAATACACCTTCTCTGTGTTGTTTTCCATGCTTGCTCTGAGTCCAATACATACAGTACATGTGGCAAGTGGACTAGCTGGGCCTTTGGCTTAATCCCGAAGGGATTTCCTTATGCTTTATGTGCACATGGGAAGCAAGTTGGCATAACTAGTAGTGTCTCCAGAGGGGGGCACAGCACTAATTTTTGCAAGTGCTTCAATGCACTGTGTAAGTGGCCCGTCCAGATCACCCTCAGAGCCATTCTGGGTGATGAGAGCAAAGCAGAGGAGATGAGGAGGTGAGGGGGAAAGGCTGCTTATGTGGCGTGTTGTGGTCCTTGTAAAACCAAATGCTGTGACCCCCCTCTGGGAATGCTACTGGCCCTAACCCTACCTCTGCTCATATGCAGTGATAGGAGTGGCTCAAATAAGTATTACTACACTATTCATGAGAATACACTCTACTTCATAGAGATGGCACCTCCAGATGATCTTGGCCAATTTGGTGGCCTTAATGTTTGTGGAGTTAGTGGCTCTGTGAGCTCAATGCTCCTGAGGCATTCCCATGGTGGTTGTTCCATGTATGAGCCTGCTGTTACAGTGGAAAGTAAGATAAATAATTGTGGCTCTGTGGAACTGATTTGCAAGAAATTTTGCAAATCAAAATTTGCAAATTTTGTTTCCCTCCATGAAAAAGAAATTGATGCTGGTCTCAAGTACAAACTTTATAAATTACTCAAATGAATTTTGTTGAAATAATTTACTGTTATTTCTAAATTTAGGACACAATCCTAACCTGGAGTTAGGCCAGCACAGTTAGCCCAGCACAGTTTGGCCAGAACAAGGGCCATCGTAAAGTGCATTTGAACCACTCTCGGAGTCAGGGAAGGTGGTGCATGTCTGTGTTTACCCTCTCTTTCCATGTACTAGTGTGTGGACTGCGTAAAGGGCAGTTTTGGTAGTAGTCTGCCCTGGTGGGACGTGATAGTACTGTGGGTTAAACTGCTGCTGCTGGGCTTTCTGACTGGAAGGTTGGGAGTTTGAGACCACATGACGGAGTGAGCTCCCGTTGCTTGTCCCAGCTCCTGCCAACCTAGCAGTTTGAAAGCACGTAAAAATACAAGTAGATAAATAGGTACCACTTAGGTGGGAAGGTAACGGCATTCCGTGTGCTATGGCCAGTGGTGAAATTCAGCCAGTTCTCACCAGTTCTGCAGAACCGGTTGTTAATTTTAGGTTGGGAGAGGGAAGAAAGGCAGTGGCCGCCCTGAAGGACATAGAACCGGTTGTTAATTTATTTGAATCCCACCACTGGCTACAGTGTATAGTCATCCCGGCCACATGACCACAAAAACTTGTCCTTGGACAAACGCTGGCTCTTCAGCTTAGAAACGGAGATGAGCACCGCCCCCTACAGTCGGTCAAGACTAGACCATTCGGTTGTGGGGAAACCTTTACCTTTTTTTGCCTTTACTGCCCTGGACCACATTATTTCCTTTGTTTTTAAAGTACCTTTAAAGTACCTTCTTTCTTGGCATGGCTCATTCCTCTGCAGATTTGTTTAGAGCCACAGATGATCACACAGCTTAATGTACCGGTTCTCAAAGTGTGAGGTCAGAAGTAAATGTTCATTTCACAGTTTTTGGTGAAATGCAGAACATTTTCTTCTGTAAGTTCAAAGTCTCCAGAATTCTAAAACATATTGCTTGATACTGTTAAACAATTGGTCCATCTTTACAAGTTTGTCATTTACAAGTTTGTGATTTGCTCACCTCTTTTTTTTTTAATCAGTAAGTGGAGCACCGACCAAATCAAGCTTTCAATTTGATGTATCTCTAAAATATTGTTTTTAATTTATTTGGCCTCTTTTTATCTCCTAAGTACATTAATGACTTATTTAGATTATGACTTCTTTGCGGGGGAAGAAATGTGGGTCACTGGAAAAATTGCTACAGTCTGTTCTATTCATCTAGAAAATACAGCAAAAGTAAATCTAGCTCAATAGAATCTACCCTGATGGACAGCAGCTTCCCAGGCATTTAAGCGAGTGTTTTCTGCTCCCTGTAGCCTGAGGACAGAACTCCAGAGGCCTCCTACCCACATGGTAGAAACCATGTGGTTTCTACCAAAACCTTGTCTGCAAATAGTTAAAGAGAAAGTGTGATGATGGGACATTGTCATACTCCAAGTTTTCCACTTCTCTTTAGTCAGAGAAGTGGAACAGGGAAGTTTGGTGCATGATAACGTATCACTTCTTAAAAACCTAGATGTTACCATAGGAAAAACCAAGCGCTGCTGTTTTCAGTAGTAGTCTTGCATCCCCCTATAGTTCTAGCTTGAGATTCATTAACTGAAAACGCAAAGCAACAATTTTGAATTCTTTTCATCTCATGGCACACCGACAAGGTGCTAAAACTGTCAAAGCACACCATCAGTTTTTTTTTTCTCTTTTACAATTTGCAAGGCATAGCATGCCGCTGGTGGGAGGGGCTCACATCCCCCAATGGCCCTACTAATGCCTACAAATAAATGACTCTCCCCCAAACTCCCATGGCACACCTGCAGACCATTCGTGGCACACCAATGTGCCATGACGCAGTGGTTGAAAATTGCTAATTGTAAAGAAGCAGACCCCTTTCATGGATCACTGCCTTGTCGTGGCGAAGGGGCTTGAGTA
>JAJKFI010004351.1:0-10334 GCA_029204185.1 Lerista edwardsae
TCTGGCATTCGGAGGTAACCTATGTCTACAATAAGGAGGTTGCACCATCCATCATGGCCCATTGCCTCCAATGGGTGTTTCCTCCAGAAATCTGCCCAATCCTGTTTTAAAGGCTCCTAGGCTGGATGCCATCACCACCTCCTGTGGCAAGGAGTGCCACAGATGAATTCCCCGCTGGGTGAAAAAGTATTCCCTTTTATTTGTTCTCACTCTCCCAACACTCACTTTGAGGAGATGCCCCCTAGTTCTGGTGGTGAAAGAGAGGGAAAAGAACATCTCTCTCTCCACTCTATCCATGACGTGCATAATTGTGTATGTCTCAATCACATTCCCCTCAGGCAACTTTTTCTAGACTGAAGAGCTCCAAAGGCTGTAGTGTGTCCTCATAAGGGAGGTGCTCCAGCCCAGGAATCATCTTGGCCACTCTCTTCTTTATCCCACTTGCTCCCCTAAATTCTTTGGCCTTTCTCCTTCAGGGGGCCGTGTTTTTAATTATTTTGTTCAACTAATTAATCCATTTTGGCGAAGAGCCTTTATGCTCGCTCGCCTAAGTATTTTCCCCTTGGCTAATCACTTTGGCTGGTTTTCCAAAGTACCCCGTGACCAAAGACTATGTTTCTTCTGCCATCTCGCCCCAGATACTTTGGATCATATTATTCTTCACTGTCCATCTCATCAAAATTTCCACAATAACTATCTCAAACCTTGGCTTTCTTCTTTGTCTACCTCCTTCGCAGACCCCTTCCCTATTCTATTGTCTGATTGCTATCCCCCTATCACAGCATCTATGGTTGGTTTGCTAGCTGAAATTCTGAAATTTACACTATAATCCTTTCAATTTCACATTCTTCTTTCCTTACCCTCTACTTATACCCAGTTTATATACTGTTCCCCCCTGGACCTTTTCTTTTGTTTGTTTATGCCGATAAAGGTTATTGAAATTGAATTGAACGCTGGTGGCATTCAGCATTTGTTTTAGATTGTGAGCCTGCTTCGGACAGGGAACCATTTAACTTTAAATTATTTGCCTGTAAACTGCTTTGTAAAAATTGTGTTGAAAAGTGGTATATAGAAAGCGGTTCGTCTTGCCTCACGAACCTTTTGGCATTCTTTGAAAAGGTCAACAGGCACGTGGATGTGGGTGAACCTGTGGATATCATATACCTGGATTTTCAGAAGGTGTTTGACACAGTCCCCCACCAAAGGCTGCTGAAGAAACTTCAGTCAGGGAATAAGAAGGCAGGTCCTCTTATGGATTCAGAATTGGTTGAGGGCCAGGAAACAGAGAGTGGGGGTCAATGGGCAATTTTCACAATGGAGAGAGGCGAAAAGCGGAGTGCCCCAGGGATCTGTCTTGGGGCCGGTGCTTTTCAACTTGTTCATAAATGACCTGGAGACAGCGATAAGCAGCGAGGTGGCCAAGTTTGTGGATGACACAAAACTTTCCTGGGTGGTGAAGACCAGAAGGATTGTGAAGAGCTCCAGAAGCATCTCTCCAAGTTGGGGGAATGGGCAGCCAAATGGCAGATGTGTTTCAACGTAGACAAGTGTAATGTGATGCACACTGCGGCAAAAAAAAACAAAACTTCACCTATAGGCTTATGGGTTCTGCGTTGTCTGTGACAGCTCAGGAGAGAGATCTTGGGGTGCTGGCGGACAATTAATGAAGGTATCGACCCAATGTGCGGCAGCAATTAAGGAGGCCAATTCCAGGCTTGGGGTAATTAAAAAGGGGGTTGAGAATAAAACAGCCAGTATTATCATGCCATTGTACAAATCAATGGTAAGGCCACACCTGGAATATTGTGTGCAGTTCCGGTCGCCGCACCTCAAAAAGGACATAGTGGAGCTGGAAAAGGTGCAGAAGAGAGGGACAAAAATGATTACAGGGCTGGGGCACCTCCCTTGTGAGGAAGGACTGCAGCGTCCTTCTCTTCAACCTAGAAAAAAGGCACCTGAGTGGGGACATGATTGAGACATACAAAATTATGCACGGAAGGAATAGAGTCGATAGAGGGATGTTCTTTTCCCTTTCTCAAAACACCACAACCAGGGGCATCCACTAAAAATGAAGGTTGGGAAAGTTAAAACAGATACAAGGAAGTACTTTTTTACCAAGCGGGTAATTAATCTGTGGAACTCTTTGCCACAGGACGTGGTGATGGGATCTGGCCTAGATGCCTTTAAGAGGGGATTGGACAGATTTCTGGAAGAAAAGTCCATCATGGGCTATTGGCCATGATGGATTGTGCAACCCCCTTACATTAGCGGTAGGCTACTTCAGAAAACCGGGTGCAAGGGAGTGGCAACAGGATGCAAGCATCTTGTTGTCTCATGCCTCCCGGGGGCACCTGGTGGGCATCTGTGAGATACAGGAAGCTGGACTAGATGGGCCTTTGGCCTGATCCAGCAGGGCTCTTCCTATGTTCTTAAATACTACTGATCGATTGATTAATCGTGAACCTGATTAGAAACACTCCCTGGCCATTCACACACGAAGTTACACATGAAAAGACAATACCTCAGGCCAGTGGTCCTCAATCTTTTTCACGCCACAAAAACCAACATCTAAAACATGGGACTGGGACCTCCACCGTCATTCCTCACCCCTCCCAGGCCCCTTTCCGCCCACCTCCACCCCGACCACCACCTGCTCCCGGCACTGTTCCCTGTAACTGAGGGCGCAATCCTAGCCTGGAGTCAGGCAGGCACAAGTCAGGCCAGCAAAGCGACACCATGAAGGACGTTTGGACCACGTGTGGAGTCAGGGAGGAGGGCGCACGTCTGAGGAGAGAGAACGGAAGAAGCGACCATGAAACCTAGCGGTGGCTGAAGTTGTTTTGGCCCAGGACTGTTTCCAAGCACACGGGCAGGACCACGACACTCTCTCCAGTAAGGAGCTCTCACTTGTGTCAGGCTTCAGGACAACCTTTTTGTTCTCTATAATCAGAGTATTTGGTTACAGTGCAGGGAGGGTACTAAGGGCGTAGCTGGTGGGCAGTGATGGGGGTGGGGGGGTAGAGAGGGTCCTGAAGGGGGGAGGGACAAGCAGTGGGGTCCCCAGGTTCACACCCCACTTATTTATTTACAGCACAAAAAAGTTTTCTAGACCACTGCTCTGGAACGTGGCCCCGACACACACACCCCACGGCCTGTGAGGGAGACACAGACGGTGGGAAGACACTGACCCTTCCGGCCCTCTTCCAGCCTCCCTTCCTTGTGCGAAGCTTTTCCCAGTTCTTCCATCGCTTTGGTTCTGACCCAAAAAAGTCCCGAAGGGCCTGAGACCCACACAACCTGACTCACGATTCTCCACTCCTTCCTTCTGCCGCTTTGTCCCCATCACTTCTCCTCCCTGTGTCTGATCACCTCCCTCCCCTCCTTCAAGTCTCCTTGCTGAACTTGCCCCTTCCAAGCCTTTCCTGGCCCACCGAGACACCCCCTTCCCTGCCACATTTCCTGCCTCCCCTCGGTCCTCCTCCTGCTGTTCTTTCACCCAACGGAGGGCTCAATCCTGACCCACTTTCCAGCCCTGACGCAGCTCTTCCAGGGGGACCTGTGCTGCATCCTGCAGTGGAACAGGAGTCACAGAGGCGTCCTCAAGGGAAGGCGATGTCTGTTCCCTCACCTGGGAGCTGCATTGCCCTCACCCTGGTGCTAGAAAGGAGGCTGAGATGGCACCCTGAGTCCCAGAGGTGGATATTTAGCAGCCTGACAGACAGGGGCAGTGTCCATTTCAGGGGACGTCCTGCAATTTGGACCAGCAGAGCTGGAGTGGGGTAGAACCCTGATTGGCAGGTGCGGGGGTGGAAACTGTGTGGCTAAAAGGGGGGTGTCTGGGCAGGGCTGCTTCCCAGAACAGACACTTTGGTCCTAGGGGGAAGCCCACTGACCGCTGCAAGTGGAAAGCGACCACCACACACACCCCACCCCGCAGAGACATGTGCCATTTGACTTGAGTATTCCTGTTTGCCTGTAAACTGCTTTGTGAACTTTGTGTTGAAAAGCGGTATAGAAGTACCTGTGGATTGACTGATTGACCTTGGAAGGTCTCCCAGCTTTGCCCTCCTCTGTTCCTTCTTTTGAAGAGATCAGCTCTCCGAGGAACCCTCTGCTTCCTTTGGATCAGGCTTGGATGCTGAAGGGGTCCATTTCAGCTGCAAAGTCCAGCTCTCTGTCTCACGATTTTGATCCCACCTACCTGTCAAAACCAGGAGCAAAGAAATCTGCAACAGTTCAAACAACACCACAGATAAAGCCCACATGAAGAAGTAAAACACACGGTAAAAGCACCCCCTCCCCCAGTCTCTGGAACAGTCCCGGGCCTCAAATAGGCTTCTCCAGGGTCCCTCCTACAACCTGCACTGTAGCCCTGGCTACACCTGCCCCTTCCAAGACTTTCCTGGCCCACCGAGACCCCCCTTCCCTGCCGCATTTCCTGCCTCCCCTCCGTCCTCCTCCTGCTGTTCTTTCACCAAACAGAGGGCACGATCCTGACCCACTTTCCGGCCCTGCCAGAGCTGTGCCAATGGGGCTGTGCCAATGGGGCATGCAGTGGCGTCTCTACAGGGAGGGCAGAGCTCTAAGTTTTGCAAGAAGCCTTACCTTGCAGTGGAAATCACTCCTTTCCTGCACCGTTGTTGCCAGTCCTCACAGGGAAAAGCAACATCTTGGCGATGCTTACTGGCTACAGCAGCAAGGGAGAGGAGGGATTCACATGACAGGGTAAGGCTCCTTGCAAAACCTAGAGCTCTGCCCTCCCTGTAGAGACGCCACTGGGGGCATGTGCTGCATCCTGCAGTTGGGGGGAGTCACGAAGGCCTCCTCCAGGGAAGGGAATGTTTGTTCCTGGACCTCGGAGCTGCATTTCTCTTCCCCTGGTGCAGGAAAGTGGGTTCGGCTGGCGCCCTTCTGGCCTCTTCGTCTGGCTTTTACACTGTCCCTCTCAAAACTCCTCAGCATGGAAAGAAAACTGCTCTTAATCTTGGGGGGGGGGATTCCTGCAGCTCCTCTTCTTCGGCCCCTCCCTCGTCCTCACCTGCCTCTGAGCCACTTTCAACTGGAAGCCTCCACCCTTCTGGGGGGTTTCCCCGCCAGCCCGCCAGGGATTCCCCTCCCCCACGGGACTGGACCAGGGCTGCTGCCGATCCTGAACCGGAGAGGAAAAGGCCAAGGAAAAGGCAGAGGAAGGGCGGAGCAGGACTCACTTCCTGCTTCCCACCTCCGCCCCCCTAGGAATCCGGAGTCGCGCCTTTTAACCCTCGGAGCGCCGGTCTGCTGAGAGGACAGGCTCTGCGCCGCCCTCCAACCCGCAGGCGGGTCTCCTCCGTCCTGTGGGGCAGAGACTCAAAACTGGCTTCGAAACTCCTCAGCATAAGAGGAAAACTATTGAAGGGCCGACCCAGAGCTTGGGGGGAGGGAAGGATTCCTGCAGGTCTGAGCCTCTCGGAGCCTGGACGCCTCCGCCCGTCTGGGGGTCTCTCGCCTGCCCGCCCGCCCCCTCTTCCTCTCCACCCACCTGGGATTCCCCTTCGCCCCCTGTGGGGCTTGCAGCAATCAGACGCACCGCGGCTGCTACTGCACAAGAGGCGGAGGAAGGGCGGAGCTGGACTCCCTCCCCGTTCCTCCCCCCTTCGCCGCTCCAGGAATCCGGAGTCGCTCCTCTTAACCCCCGGAGTGCCGGTCTGCGGAGAGGACAGACTCTGCTCCCTCCTCCAGGCGGGTCTCCCCCTCCGGGCACCCCGGCTCCTCTCCCCGCCAGAAGCCTCCGGAGGGACACGGACTTCGCGGTTTCCCCGGGGCTGAGCTTCTCCCTCCTCCCCCGAAGGCTGCGAGGGGCCGGCTCGGAGCGAGGCTCTTCCCGGGTCTCTTTCCGCAGACTGAGATCCTGGAAGGTCCCATGAGAAACAAGGCTGTGGCTGCATCTCCCGACGCTGTATCTCACTTGCGCCATCTCCCTAGTGCACTTTCAAAGCATTTGACGTGAATAAAAATGAGAACTTGGCTTCCCCTTTTAAAGGCACCTGGGCCAGAGGCCATGACCACCTCCTGTGGGGAGGAGTTCCACAGGCTACTTACCTGCTGGGTCAATTTCCTTTTATCTGTTCTCACTCTCCCCACAATCATTTTTAGTGGCTGTCCCCTGGTTCTGGTGTTGTGAGTGAGGGAAAAGAACCTCCCTCTGTCCACTCATTCCACCCCGTGCATCCTTTTGTACCTCCCAATTCATGGTGTTTTCTGAATGAGCCCCTCTTCGCAGTGACGTGAGCCCCTGCCCTGTGCAGCCTTCAAGGGGGCTGCCTGGAGTTGGTTGTCCTCCAGTAGGTCGCGTCCAGACTCCAGATTTAATAGGGCCAATCCGGAGGCCTGAGTGGTTTCCTCTGTGACAGGAGCAGCCAATCAGGAAACACCTGTGAGAAGCAGCAGCCATGTGCCTCCATAAAGACCAGCTGTGTGGGACGACTACTGCAGAACTGCCCACGTTGTGGGGCCACAAGAACCAGAGCCCCAATTGGTGCTGATTTCTCTGGAGGAGGGACTGAAGGGGAGGCCTCACCTCCTGTCCTTGGTGGGCTGGAAAGGCCAGTAATGCTGGAGGAGGGAGGGAGGGAGGGAGGGGCTGCTGCTGGTCATCCTGTGGACTGTGAGGTCTTGTCTGAACTATGGCCTGAACTGGAAACTGCTTACTATACTGTCTGTCATGCCTGATTCCTGGAGTGCCTTGACTACGAGACTGCCTGCTCCTACACATGCAACTGAATATGGTCTGGTATGTAACGCCCGGGAGTGGCAACAGGATCCAAGCATCTTGTTGTCTTATGCGCTCCTTGGGGCAGCTGGTGGGCCGCTGTGAGATACAGGAAGCTGGACTAGATGGGCCTTGGCCTCATCCAGCAGGGCTCTTCTGATGTTCTTATGCCTTATTCCGTCAAGTCTGGTTATCCAGCGTTCCGGCTCACCGCTTGGGGTGCAAAGCTTCCCTCGCCACAACAGGTCAATCATATTCGCACCAGCCAGTTCTGAAGCAACTTTATTACCGCAGCTCGTGCAGCAACAAGGTAATCGGCAGCGATGCCCCCACCCCCATGCCCAGCTCTTTATCTTATAGCGCCTCTTCATGGCTCCACCTCCTTTCTCCTAATATGGGCATGTTTGCTGCATTCCTTCCTTGGCACCAAGAGTTTACCTCAGGCCAGTTTCAGCCAGTTCTGAGGTCACTCAGCATAGCTGACATTACAAAATGGAGTTACTCTTGCTCTAGCCACAGATAGGTATATCGCAGAATCCATAACAACAAAAGGAGGAGCAGGGTCACCCTTGGGCACTGGTCCTAGGCACGAGTAGTGTCCTTTCCTGCTCTTTAATGCTTTCCTTCCCAGTAACCCCCCACTTCCAGGTCATAAGATAAGACTCCTGAGGTAAACTTGAGCGGTTGTCCTCATATCCGCCCAGCAAGTTCTGAAGAAACTTTATCACCCTAACTTTGCTGGCCTAACTGTGCCAGCCTTGCTCCAGGTTAGGATTAAACCCTAAATAATAAATAAAATGGGGGTGGGTGCTTCTTTTTTTTCACAGATTTTGGCTTCTGCCTTGTTTACAAAAAGAAAGAGAAGTGTAGGGGGCAGTGTGACATGTTTTTATTTTGTTTATCACCACTTTCACCTACCTCTAGCTACATGGATTCTAGCTATATTCCAGCTATATGAAGTCAACGTTTCGCCAAGCGACTTGGTGCCAATTAAAGGGCAATTTTTATCCCATCTGTCCTCCAAGGTGGGGACAGGTACAGTGTAGACGCCACTCTTCCTTTCCCCGCCTCTGTGCTGACTTGCCCAGGTCACCCAAAGAGCTCCATGGCTGAGTAAGGCTGGAATTGGGGCCTCCCCACTCTCACACCCCACCCTGGCCTTGTTGTGAACACAACTGCCTTCCCTTCCGTTTCTCCGTTTCAATAGCAGGTGTGAGAGTCCCATCGAGATGATATGGTGCAACCTGGGTTTGTTTAGACCACTGTGGGAGGAGTCAGAGAGGTCAGCACACAGACGTGCATTGTCCTCCCTGAGTGATCCAGACACAATTTACGGCGTCCTTTGTGCCCACCAAACGTGGCTGGCCTCACTGTGCCGGCCTCACTCCAGGCGAGGAGTGTGCTTTCATTCTCCCTTGAGCAGGAAGCAGAGCAGTGCCCTCCTTACTGGGGTCCTTGCAGACTGCATGCAGCACAGAAGGGCAGGACTTCCTGTTCCATTGACAGGGACAGTGTGAATGTGCTCTTCTGGGAAATGAAACAGCAAGTCCCACAGTTCCAGGTTTCATGCAGTAGACAAGGAGCATGATCTGGGTCTTGTTTCTGCTTTAACACCAAGGCACCCAAATCAATTCCCATATTTAAATTCTTCCCCAGGCCTGGCTGCTGTGAGCCGTAGAAGGGAGCATTTCTCCAATGCAAAAATGGATCCAGAAAAGAGCAACATACACTCCTCTGCCATTTGGGAGTCAGCCATGGTCATGAGTGAGCCTCAGGCGTCCCCAGGAAATACTCATGCAAAGTTCAAATGATAAAGCTGAAGCTCTGCAGGCTCTCGCCACACAGCGCTAATCCATGGCACGTGCCCTTAAACAACCCCAAAACACTGGCGCGTGCCCTAAGCAAGCACGCAGAACCACAGGGAATAGCTACAATTGAAGGTTCAAACTAGGTCAAGGAAGGGAAACCCAGACCGCGTGGGCCGGGAGAGCTGCCAAATCTCTTAAAGTGGAGCTACACAGTGGTGAACGAAAGTGGTCAAAGGTTATGAATGAAGGTTGTAGACGTGTTATAGGAGTGGCTGTTGTTCAATGGAGGGAAGGGGGTTGCTTTGGAGTGGGAGAAGGGGTTCTTCGGAGCCAAGATGGTTGCCCATTGTATGGGTACGCTACGGAAGGTGAAATGGAAGCTGAAGAGTTGGTTTGTGGAGGCCAAGCGAGAAGGATCCACCAGGACGTGACCCGAGGAGAGATATCTGCCAACCTCCAACCTGCCTGCAGTCAATGAACACAAAGGCTGGCACCAGTCCCTGGAACCATAACTGAAGTGTATATAAAACGTATGTAGATACTCCATGGTCTGTTGTCTCAGTGCATTGACTATGTACCCCATGTATTCTCCCCAACTCGTATCCTGCGGCATCCCCTTTTGTGAAACTGATGGCCTTATGTTCTGGGATGCATTGTCCTCCTGTGCGGCGGTGACTGACCTCTCCCCGTGTGTCCACCCTACCTTTGTTCACCTGCCACTCCATGTTCCCAAGTTCCTGCTTAGTGCATTGTCTTCCCTGACTGCATTCCCCATGTGCCCCTGTGTATTGGAAAAGGCAGGAGATACCCCGAGGAGATAGTGGATGATATCAGCGGTGGCCCCTTGTCCAAATAATCCAGGTATTACAGGGTTAACCCCCAAGGTCTTTGCCTGCAGCAAGAACACAGCTGCAGGCTGATGAGGGCTCTGGCTAGGAAGGGAGGTTAGCACAGGTGCAGATGGGTGTGGGTGATGAGCTAGAGTCTGCCCAGGAACAGACACAGATTGGCCTGCCTCACTATCAAGTTGGAGGCAGGAGCTGCAATAAGGGAGCACCAGGTAGGCGCAGCACCAGGGAGGTGAAGGAAGGAAGGAAAGTGGCTCTGGATTGCTGGACGGACTGACGGAAGTTGGATGAACTGACTGTTAGATGAACTGGCTGGAGCTGGGGCCTCCCCACTCTCACACCCCACCCTGGCCTTGTTGTGAACACAACTGCCTCGCCTTCCATTTTTCCGTTTCAAAAGTAGGTGTGAGAGCCCCGTCTGGACGATCCGGTGCAACCTGGGTTTGTTTAGACCACTGTGGGAGGAGTCAGAGAGGTCAGCACACAGGCGTGCACCATCCTCTCTGACAGACAGAGTGGTCCAGACACGATTTACGATGTCCTTTGTGCCCACCAAACTTGGCTGGCCTCACTGTGCCGCCTCACTCCAGGCGAGGAGTGCGCTTTCATTCTCCCTTGAGCAGGAAGCAGAGCAGTGCCCTCCTTACCGGGGTCCTTGCAGTCTGCATGCAGCCATAGAGGTAAGATAACAGGAGGGGACATTACATCATTTTCTTGAAACCATGGACGTGACAATATGGCTGACTCAGACCTTTCCCACCAAGGAGGATTGCCGCGCATTCACCCCGCACGTGTTAATCTCAACGTCTTTAATAATGACTGCGTGTTCTGCATATGGGTGCACGAATTGCTGTACGAATAATGGGATTACTTTTCACAGGTGCTTAAAATCATTGTGATTAATTGCTACTGATAAATATTACTTCACAA
>JAJKFI010004353.1:0-15692 GCA_029204185.1 Lerista edwardsae
TGAGTTGGCCATGAATGTGTTTCTTGCCCTTAATCCCAGGCCCCTCCCGAGGTCCTTTGTTTCATGCCCTGGCCCCCAGCACCCGGCGTGGGTACTTTTTGAAGGTGAGAAAATTCACCTATCCTGAGGTTGAGGGTGGCAGGGCCCTGACACCGAGTCAGTCCATACTGATCAGCGGGGTGGAGGCCAGAAGGCCCTGTGCCTGGTCCACCTGCCCCGGTTCAGGGCATTGTTCCAATTTGCTATGAGACCCTGCTCACCTTGTTCAGTCATGCCCCCATTTTTTGCCAAGCAATTGAGGCAAAATCTTATCTCAGAGCACAATCCTGAGCTGTGCTGGAACAGCGAAGCCAGCATGGTATCCATCACAGCTTTGGAGCACTGGGGAACCTCCCGGGGCAAGGGCATGTTCACGCTCTTGCCACAAAGGAGGCTTCAGCATCCCCTACGGCAGGGGTCAGGGAACATTTTTACCTTTTACCCCAAAATATATTTAGATACGCCAATGTTACCCCGCCTGGCCAGAACAAAAGAAAAAAATAACATATTGGAACCCATTGCTTTTTATTTGATTAATTAATGAGCTTAATTAATGCTATGTAAATATGAAGTTGTAAAGGGTTTGGGAGAGTTAGGAAAGTTCTTTAAATATTTTTTTAATCTTACTCTTATTGTAAATATCTAACCTGCTTAGTTAGATTTGATTTGATGACATCACTTCATTTGGGGTAATGGACGTTTGCGCTGCCAAGACACAGCCGGGCATGCATACAGATTCATATGCATGCCCGGCTGTGTCTCGGCTGCGCGACCGTCCATTACCCCCAGGAGTTTCATTTTTACCCCATTTGGGGTAATTTACCCCTGTTCCCTGACCCCTGCCCTACGGGTTCTTTGGATCTGCACCTGCTATTTAGCAGATACAGAGCCAAAGAAACCACACAGCCTGAATTGGGGCCACACAAGCTTGGGATGGAGGCTTGGATGTGGCCTGCAGGTCGCATCTCGTGCCTGTCCCCTCCCCAGGCCGGCACGCCTCCCAGCCCGCCCAGTTCCTCCCTCCCTTCACCAGATCCACTCTTGCGCCAGCTGAGTTTGGCTGGCGCACGAGCGGCACAGCACAGCTGTTGGCTAGCGTTGGCCCAATAGCCGTCCTGGGATTGCGTCCCCAGTCTCCATCTTCCTCCAGGCAGAATCTGCCAGCTCACCTTGCTATCTGTTTTGCTCATGAACTCAAGAAGACAACAACTTAGGCCTTAGCCTCTCCTCTCAGGCAGATGTACCAGAAGGTCCTCAGGGCCTCAGCAAAGGCTCCTATTCAGATCCATCAGGGAATTTAAGAACTATTGACTAGTCTACCAGCTTCTTAACATAACAAAAAAACTGGCTGGCCAAACTGTTCCTCACTGTTACTATAATCAGAATTGTGTTTTTTTTGGGGGGGGGGAATGTTTATTTAAAGTGCTAATTGTTGGAAACATTTCGGGTGCCAAATGATTAATTATGGTAGATTAAAGGAGCAGCCCAATCCTAATCTGTGTTGGAGCAGGTAGGCTGGTCTGCTCTGCATCTTACACAGGACAGGCTGCAGCTGGAGCTCACCTTGGGCAAAGGAGATATTTTCCACTTCCTCCAAGGTGAGCCCCAGTCAGCCCTATGAGGCCGCTCAGATGCCTGGTGCAAATCCAAATGGCAAGATCAGGACCGCCTGGCCTGGGGACAGGGGTTAGTATCCAGCCCAATGGCCGGATTCATGTTCCACCCCCTCCCTGGGCTGGCCCGCTCATAGGCCTGTCCACTCTCTTCTGCCCTATCTCTGTCTCCTCCCACCTACCCCCCGCCCTCCCCAAGCCCCCACACTGGCCAAACTCAGCCAGCGTGGGAGCGGCTTACCCAGGCTCCGTGCTACTGCTGCTGTCTGCATCAGCCCAGTGCCTCCGTCTGCAGCACAGATATGCCTTACAGCACTTTGTGACCACGTTGGGCTGACGCAAGCAACATGCGTCAGCCCAAAGGCGCTACTGGATTGCACCCTCAGTCTTATACCATGGACAGAACTAATTCCCTTCAACCTGAATGAGACATGTAATGTGTTTCTACCCTATGCAAAAGATAGCAGCTGCTGTCAGGTTCCAAGATAATACTAATGTTACACTTCCTACTTCAGGAGACTATCAGTAGCCTCTTGTACAAAACAACAACAACATAGGAGTCATGAGCCAAGCAAACAATATAATATTGCACCTGACAGGAAATAGAAAAGCAGCAGCAAGTGGTTAACGCTTCCTATTGTACTCCTCATTATAAGGATAAAAATAATTAAAAAAGGCAAACCTCTCCATGAAGCCCAGAGTCTGAATCAGTAGCCAAAACCTGCACAACAGAAGTACCAATATCTGCTCCTTCAGGTACAGAAACTTCATAGGTAGAAGATGTGAAGAATGGAACATTATCATTGACATCTGGAGAACAAAACACGTATTCAGCAACTCAGCTTTAATTCAATACTTCAATTGTTTACTAACAATTTAGTATTGTCATTAAGCAAAATAAGGAACACGTTCCCTTTGCAGTCAGTCCTTTTGTCTCTTGCTCAGTAAGATCTTCATGCATACTCTCCATTCAGTAATGTTGCAATATAACATACTTTTTATTTTATATTTATTTTTAAAACTTATACATAACAGCGTATTTTAAAAACTGTATCCCACCACCAACTCCTTCCTCCGCAACCTTCCTACATGGTTGCTGAGAAAACCAAAATTGCATGGGATTGAAACAGAATAAAAATGGTTTCTGTGAAAAGGTTCTGACTAGTAATATAGAAACCTTTATGTTTGAACTGAAGTTTTTGACTTCAACAACAACAACAAAAGGTTATAAAGAGCTTGTATACACTCCATGGCCCAATCCTATCCTGGGCTAGCGCCAGAATCCTACACATTGCCCAGGATATGGCTATCGCAAGACATGTTGCTGCAGCTAGGAGAATGGAGGCGCCAGTAAAGAGGCGGTAAAATGGGACGATGGCCAGAAGCCAGCAGAAGTAAGTTCTCGGCCAAGCGGGGAGACATTCCAGGGTAGAGGGAAGGTGGGGAGGGGGTAAAACTGGGTGGGGGGAAAGTAGGCAGGCAGGAGGGGAGTTCAGGCCCAGGAGAGGGGCAGGGACGGCAGCAGAGGCTGCCACAGGATCCTATCCTGTCCCGTCCCTGGCCTCAAAACCATACACGTCTATTTGGTTTTGCACCAGCGATTGAGTTGGCCCAGTAGACCCATAAGAACTGCTGGGGCTCAACACAGGGCAAAAGAACTGATGTTAACTTACCCCAAGAGGCTCCAAACTCCGCCTTGCAGGCTGGATCCGGTGTCCTCCTGATCATTCCCTGGCGTGAGCATTAGTTTGTGTTCCACCAGGGAAGCCGCAAAAGACCCCAACTACAGCTTCCAGGGGTCTTTGCAGCCAGTTGATTCTGGGGTCTGCTGCCCCAGCAAGCCACACACCTGTCGTTCTGTGCAGAGGCAGCTGGCTGCCAAGATCCCTGGGAGATGTTGTCGGGTTCTTTCACGGCTTCCCTGGCGGAATGCAAAATGCCATTCTCACCGGGGAAGATTTCCCCTCTGCAGCAGCCCCCAGCTTGGAGACCACTGCCTTACCCCAAGGAGACCTCTGGCTGCCTCCCTGTCCCCTTCGGATACAGCAGAGCCATTTTGGTGCAGCTGTATTGCAGGACAGCCAGCCCAATTAGGACTGAACTGCCCATTTGTAAAAACATATACCTAAATTTCAAATCCTTTTCAATTACAACCCAAGCAATTTTCATTCAAAGCCAAACTGCTTTTTAAAATATATTGCCAAATACATTTAGATTTAGTGAGGACTCTATTCCTAAGAGGCAGGTCATATGAGGTTGCTCACAATCTTCATTGGAGACTTTCTCTGAGGGCGCAATCCTAACCAACTTTCCAGTACTGGGGCAAACATTCCCTTACCTTGAAGGAGGCCTCTGTGACTACTATGCCACTGCAGGATGCAGAATATGCCCCATTGGCACAGCTATGCCAGTGTAGGAAAGTTGGTTATGATTGTGCCCCGAGACCTAGTACCAGTCAAGTTTAGGTAGGTAGTAGTTTGAGAGAGGGTCTCCTCAGTCATGGCACTTCATGTATGAAATGCTTTCCCCAGAGAAGCTTGCTTGGTCCCAGCTCCAATGTCTTTTCAGGTAGCAGGCAAATATTTCATTTATTCAGACATCTGCCTTATGGCCGTATTCACAGCATGTTGACTATCTGGCTTTAATTGTTCCTGCAAAGTTGACCTGCTGCATCTGTGCTTTATATTGTCTTACTTGCTGAATTTTACTGTATTGTTTTGTCTTTAAAACTGTGTGTTTCTGTGGGAGTTTATGCTTAAGGGCAACTCAAAAAGTTTCAAACTGAATCAACCAACAAGTATAATCCAGTTTTATAGATTTTTGAAAAATAGAGAAAAGGATAGAGAAAATTCAACAACACCTCAATATACATCCAATAAGGAACTGTTCCTTGCAGAAATAACGACTAACCTGAAATATTAACATGAACTGTGGCAAAAGATGCTAAAGGAATCATAGCTACATTTTGAGCCTTTACGTTCAGCGTGAAAAACTTGGTGGTCTCAAAGTCCAGCAGTTCGGCAACCAGAAGTGAAGCAGACCCATCTGCTCTGTTTGGTTTGAGGTAAAAACGGACAGGCATGTTCGTCTCTGGAACCTGACCTTCCTCTAGGCTATACGTGACCCTTGGATCATCCAGAGGAGAGGTGGCTTTGATAGTCTGCAAATAAACAAAAAGAACCACAAAAAGTGGGATGGTATAACTGCATGATACGAACAAAAAAACCCACCAAAAACAAGGGGCAGTACAGTACCAAAAGACTAGAAGCCAAGAAAGGAGAGGTGATTTTAATTTGTGATATAACATGTTACAATCAATCCTCATTATCCACTAGGTTTAGGTTCCTGGAAATCCTCATGGACCATTGATCCTATGGGAGCAACTGGGTTAGGTGCAAAGGGGTACCTTATCTGCCATCAGAAGAACCCAGCAGAGACTCTCAGGAAGCCAGCAAAGTACAGCAGGAAGTGCCAAAAGACCTCTTAAAGATGCAAGGTCCAGAGGCTGCAGGGATCTTCAGAATGGCACCTGCGACCAGCATGGACCCATAAACAAGGCCAGCAGATGCTTCTGCTGACCGTTTTAAAGGGGTCATCGCTAGTTGCAGGTGCCATTCTGAAGGTTCCTGCATCCTTTGGAAGGTTTCTGTATAGTGGATAAAAGGACAGAGGTGCAGATAACAAGGTAAGTAACAATTCTGCCCCTTGCGGATAAGTAAATTAGCAGATAGCAAGTTTGCATATAAAGAGGCCTGACTGTATGTTGCCTTCTCAAGGATAACAAAATATTCTTCCACTTACCAAAGCAGGTTACGTGGCTAGCTGTTTCTGTCACTAGTTGCATCTCAGTAGGCAGTTAATTATTTTGCCCCTGCTAATGGAGCAAAGAGGTACCTTTTAAAGTTGTTCCCTCGTATATTTAACAAGGGATTAGCAACTGTCCCACTTCACCCAAGCATGGCATCTTTTCCAGTGGCGGCTGCTGGTGTCTGTTCTGCATATCTTTTAGACTGTGAGCCCTCATTTATTGTTTTGTAAACTGCTTTGTGAGCTACTTTTTGTTGAAAAGTGGTATATAAATGGTATATAAATACTCAATGATAATTTCAGCAGGCTGTTTTTGCTGCTGCATTTTAATGGTGGATTTTCTTCATATACTGATGTTTTAAAACATCATTTTATTTATTATTATTATTTATTGGCCAGGTATGTAGACCATACCCGGAATTTAATATGGCTACCAGCCACACTTAAAAAAAGAGAAAAAAAGAAAAAGAAAAAAAGACTACATAACAGAAAAATAAACAAAACAATTAAAAACATATTCAACAAAAACCAATAGCCTCAACTCCTAATCACGTCAAATGATTACAATTCAACAGTTTGATGGCACAAGGGAAAAAGCTGTTTTTGTGCCTTGATGTTTTAGTATACAGCGTCTTGTATCGCCGACCAGAGGGGAGGAGATTAAACAAGTTATGACCAGGATGCCGTAAATCTGCCGCGATCCTTTCTGCTCTCTTTTTAGCCCATGCCGTATACAACTCCTCTATTGAAGGCAAATCTGATTATTTTTTCAGCGGATCTGACAGTCCTCTGAAGCCTATTTCTGTCCAGTTTGGTAGCCGAATCGAACCAAACAGTTATGGAGGAGCAGAGGACAGATTCGATAATGCCTCTGTAGAATTGGACAAGCAGCTCTCGAGGAAGATTAAATTTCCGAAGTTATATATTGATGTTTTAAACCATGCTGTATTAGTGATTTTTTTAGTTTATTGTACTATTCTAATATTGAATTATTTCTTCTACTTTTGTAGAACAAGACAGAAATATTGAGAAACACATACATACAGTCCCAGGGTAGCAATTCCTGCATCTGTGCATAGCTAAAAAACCATACAAGTGAATTGTTTCCTGAGAAAGCCACACACTGAAAACCAGAACAGTGCATATAGCTATGGATACACTAACACAATACTTTTGCTTCTGAATCATATCATATATGCAAATCACAATGTACAAACTATAGTCAAGTGCCTCACTGACATACAAACAAAACAAAAAGATGATTTTCCAAATTATTCCAGGTATAGCATTTAGGATTTGGAGGATGCAAATTTCCTGCCCAAATGGTACAACTTATTTAGCCTGCTCAGAGGCGTCTCTACAGGGAGAGCAAAGCTCTAAGTTGTGCAAGGAGCCTTACCCTGTCATGTAAATCCCTCCTCTCCCTTGCTGCGGTAGCCAGTAAGCAACACCAAGATGTTGTTTTTCCCTGTGAGGATTGGCTAAAACGGTGCAGGAAAGGAGTGATTTCCACTGCAAGGTAAGGCTTCTTGCAAAACTTAGAGCTTTGCCCTTCCTGTAGAGATGCCACTGAGCCTGCTAGGCCAGTAACAGAAATAAAAGGAGTATGCCTGCAAGCAGCACATGCTGTTACAATATCCATGTTCTCACATATCTGGAACGACATGTAGCTGAGGACAGCCTAGAATCATTAAACTTAAAATGTTTATGACATGTTTTAAAAAACCCATATCTAGCGGTGGGTGTTGTTGAAAACCACTTTTTGGGTGTTAACAACTGCCTTTTGGCAGTTAAAATATCTGAATAAAAACATAAAACACCACATTTTGGTGTTTAAGATGTTTTCCAGAAATTAAAATAGACTACTTTTCCAATTAGAAATAATACTGTGGCTGCATCTGCTGGCACTATAACATCTCCCTAGCACACTTTTAAAACTTTTAAAATTAATAAAAATAGAATTTGGATTGAGAATGTAGAATAAAAACACATAATACTACAATATGCTATTTTAATCAAGAAATTTTGGAAAAAATATCATCAAAAACTCACACCCCTGCCCATATCATACCAGAATCTTGGTGTCATGAACCATATTCTCAGGGATTGTGACCCAGTATACACTTTTCTCCCACCGCGGTGCCTGATTAAGTACATTAGTCGCGGTGACTATCAGTTCCACAGAGTTGCTTCGGTTCCCTCCATCTGTGGCTATGATGTAGCTATTTATTTGGAACGTCTGCAAAACAATTTGCAACAAAACTTGAGCATTCATTTGCTAGAACAGTCTGCAAACAGCAGGTGCTTCTGCAGCAAACAAGTGACATGCTATAAATGGAAGCTACCTTGGAGATGACATGATTCACATATACCCAGCCTGTGCCAGGGTTGATTTTGAAGTATTCTGGCTTCTGAAGTAACATGGAGTATGTGATGACGGCATTCACTCCTTGGTCATCATCATGAGCCGCAGCACGGAGGAAACTTGTTCCCACAGGGGTGTCTTCACGAAGGAAGTCTTTAGAAAGGTAAGTACACAGTTTCTGAACACTGAACATCCTCTCCTGACATTAAGCGATGCAAGTCACAGCACTGTCTTGCTGACTGAAATAACTCTAACAGCAATATGTGTTGTCGGATGAAAATATGTACTGCCCTTCATCTATATTTATAGTACAGAATCCAGTGGTTCGCAAACTGTGGGTTGGGACCCACTAGTGGGTCGCGAGCCAATTTCAGGTGGGTTGCGAAGGACCTAGAGCAGCCATATTGAAAATAGGAGGGCTGCGTGCTTGTGTCAAGGTTGTAAATAGCCTTTTTCTCTTTCAGGTTCACTTTACTATTGGAAAATAGCTGAGAAATATCCCAACTTATTGCTGCATTCTTAGGGAAGCAGCAGGCTCTGGTGTCACAATGGCAGCCGTGACATCACTTCTGGTGGGCCCAGTGCTAAAAAGTTTGAGAACCAATGGTACAAAACAGTGGTTCTCAAACATTTTAGCACCGGGACCCACTTTTTAGAATGAAAATCTGTCCAGGACCCACTGGAAGTGTTGCCATGGCCAGAGGTGCCGTCATAGTAATGCCAGAGCCTGCTGCTTTCCTGCGATTGCAGCAATAAGTTGGGTCATTTTTCACCCATTATTTTTCAGCCAATAGCAAAATGAACCAGAAAGAAAAAAAAGCCTATTTATAACCTTGACACAAGCAAAACAACCATCCAGCCCTCCCCCATTCCAGCATCCCATCTTCCCATCCCATCTTCCAGCATCCCATTTTATCCGGTCTCTGGATTCTATCAAGCCAAGCATGAAGTTTACCCAGTTAAATGTTGGCCGACGTTATTGGAACCCCTTTGGATTCCAAAATCTGAAGATATTCAAATCCATGGATTCGGGGCCACCCACCAAACCCATCCAGAGCTGAGCTCCAGAGCTACCACTCCACCAAACCTGACCAGAGTCCCACTGGCCCAGGCCTCAGAATGTCTTAAAGAGCATAACTACCATACTCACATTGATAGCGGCTGTTCTCAAATTTTGGATCATTGTCATTCATGTCAGCAATGAAGACGGTGATTTGACACACGCCAATCAGCGGCTCCTGAGCTTGGTCCGTAGCTGTCACAGAGAGAGCATACGCCCTCTGCTTCTCTCGGTCAAAACTCCGAGCTGTAGTGATAATGCCTAAAGGGAAGCAACTGGTATCAATCCTACTTTTCACAAGCTGCAGAGGCTAAACATTTCTCTTTTGCAAACCTTTGGTTACACGAAAGGGCTTCCTTTTGTTACAGTTTACACTCTTACAGTTTATTTTCTGTGTACCTCTCAGAGTTAAAAGTAGCATACAAAATGTGCTGAAGAACTTCCCAAACTTGCAATGCGTGTGGGGCTGACTGTTCTTCAGGACAAAGATCTAATTTAAAAAAATCAACTGCAAAAAAATAAAGAAATCATAATAAACATAATAAACTCAAAAGAACCGTGCAGGAGCCAAACTAGAATGCATCAGGAGCCATGAAATTTATTAAAGAAATTCTGGTGCACTCAAATGAATTTCTAGGATTTTTTAAAAACAGGACTTCATGTTAATACAAGGGTGTAACAGAGATGCAGCTAATAGTAGCCTAACAACCAGTTTCATATGAAGATAAGCCACTTCCACGGAGTGGACAGGAGATGCTGCAGCTGAGAAAGGCACAACACTTTTTCTCTGCCTGCTCTTTACCCACTCAAACTGGCTCTTCCTGTTGAGGTTTATAACCTCAGTAACTTTAAGAAAAAGAGTTATAAAATTAAATGGATGTCTGTTATTTGTAAAAAAGGTCAAGCCTCAACATAAAGAACTGGCCTAACAGCAAATGTTTTACAGCTGTGTAAAAGAACACCTGAAGAGTAATTAATGAGGCTAATGAATAAGCATTAAGGGTGTTCCTAATTGGATAAAGCCAAATTAGTAATGGACATTCATTGGAATAGACTAGAATAAGAAGCAACAACTTCTAGTATACTTGTGTGCCTCACCAACAAGATTGCAGCATAGCATGCTGTCCTTTTTTGACTGCATTTTACTGTTTGGAGACTTAGATATTTTGTTTATTCCTTATGGAACTTACTTTGATTATGCATTTTTGTCTGTCTCTGTTTTTGTACTGTCCATGTTTAAAATACACTAAGACTTTTTTGTAATTAGTGTTTGTGGACAATTTTTATTTGAGCTTCAGCATTTGGAATTTCTAGGCATGTTGCCAACAGTGCCTTGTTTTCTCCAGGAGAAGAACCAAGCAGATAAGATAAGACTGTGAGGTGAAGCATAAGAAAAAATACTTGCTTTTACCTTCCCTCTAAAAGAAACTCAAATTCATCTGCTGTTTTTTGAAATTATTATTAGCCCTCCACAAAACCCCCATTAATTATTAATCGTAAAACTTCCCCCTCCCCCACACAGGATTTTTTGTGTGAGAATACACACCTTTAGAACTCCAGAGGAAAAGCAGTGGGAGGAGCAAGGATTTGGAGTGGGAAAGGGTTAGGCATCCCCTCACCCACTCAGTGGTGTTCCTATGGGGGGCCATACGCTAAGTGTTGCAAGAGCCTGAGCTCCTGTGTAATGTGGCCCCTCACCCTCACCTCCCGAGCCATTTGCAGCTCGGAGACCAAAGCCTCCAAGCCAGCTGTCCCATCCACAAAAAGCCTCCAAGCCAGCTGTCCCATCCACAAATGGCTCTGGAGGCAAGGGGGTAGGGCTGTGTTACACAGGAGCTCAGGCTCCTGCAAAGCTTAGCGTTTTGCCCCACCTGTAGGAATGCACTGCTCCACTGACATTCCTGATTGCCCCCAAAGAAAGGAGTTTTTGCCTTCATCTCCACCTACTCAGAGCTAGAGAGGTATAAACAGATTCTGATCCAGCAGAAATTAGATCAGTGGTTTTCAAACTTTTTCATTTTGCAGAACATGGACAAGGGACTAAAATTATCAAGACACACAATACTACCAGTGGGTAAAGGTAAATGTTTCCCCACGACTGAATGGTCTAGTCGTGACTGACTGTAGGAGGCGGTGCTCATCTCTGTTTCAAAGCCTGTAGAGTCGGCGTTTTTGTCCGAGGACAAGCTTCCATGGTCATGTGGCCGGCATGACTATACGCCGTAGTGTTCCCACCGTTACCTTCCCACCGAAGTGGTCCCTATTGATCTACTTGCATTTAGGTGCTTTAGAACTGCTAGGTTGGCAGGAGCTGGGACAAGCAATGGGAGCTCACTCCATCGCGCAGTCTTGAACTCCCAACATTACGGTTGAAAGCCCAGCAACAGCAGATTAACTCGCTGCGCCACCACGTCCCACATACCAGTGGCCCTACTAGTAAATGACCCTCCCCCAAACTCCTCCAGCACACCTGTGGACCTGGCACACAGTTGAAAATCACTGTTCTAGACACTAAAAGTCTAGCAGCTACATGGGTCAAGAATGGCTGTTCTGACCTGAACTGGGATCAATACTGAACCCGGGTGAAGCTCCATCCCTGTGCATAAGACCATATTTCACTTCTCCATTCATGCCAAGATCTGCATCATAGGCTTCCACTTGCAGGACAAAGGTGCCTGGGGGCTGGTTTTCTAGAACCCAGGTGTTGTCGCTGTAGTAAGCACACTAAAATACAAGTAATTAGCAGATTACTTGAATAACTGTAGAATTTATTTGTCAAATAATGTTCAGCATTGCTCAGAAAGAATCAGGGCACAATTCTAACCTGGAGTTAGGCTGGCAGTTAGGCCAGCAAAGTTAGGTCGGTAGAAGGCCCACCGAAAGTATGTTTGGACCACTCTTGGAGTCAGGAGGGATGGCGCATGTCTGTGTTCTGGCCTTTCTGACTCTTGACAGTGGTCCAAACGTACGTTATGGTGGCCCTTGTGCCAGCCAAACATGCTGCCCTGTGCCAGCCTAACTCCAGGTTAGGATTGCGGATTTCAGTTCAAATAGGAGAAAAACAAAGGCTTCAAGGAATAGTGTTTAGAATTTGTTTTCCGAAAAGAATACCAAAGGTTAGTTGCTTCCAGTCCAGAATTCTTGCATTACTATCCTTTATTCACTCATTTTATCAGTCTCGGAAGGACAGAAGGTCAACCTTGAGTCAACTTTGCGCCAGCAACTTGAGAACCCAACTTCCACCAGGATCAAACTCAGGTCGTGAGGAAGTTGGACAGGATTGGGCTGGGCTGGAAGTGCTGTGTGGAATCTCCTAGTACACTTTTGCCTTCACCTAAACTGTAGAAGAGTGATGTCTCTGTAGTGCCAAGGGGCTGCAAAGCAGACATGACCGAAGTCTTGCATATTTCACCCTTCCATGGTATCACCAATCAAGGAAAATAACACCATACCCCTCTAGTTAAAAACTAATCCAAATCTACAATTTTAAAAATGGCCCATAAGAAAACTTGCAGCCAATCAGCCTACCTCTCTGAAAATGGGCTTGTTGTTGTTTATGTCATTAATTCCTACAATGACTTCTGAGAAGCTGCTGAGACATTTCGGTCCTCCAGAGGAATTGTCATCGACAGCAGAGATATTTAAAACATATTGTGGACCCCTCAGCTTAGGCAAAGGGGTTCTGCGAAGCCTGAGGATGCCTGGATTAGGAATGAGAGGGAGATAAGGTAAATTACTGACAAAAAAGAGAGAAGGTCATACTGCTTTATTGCAATTTATGGAGATAAAACAAGAACAATGGCAGGAGACTCTGCTTAGAAATTTTCAATACTGATCATTATGCAGTTCAGCTATAAAGAAGAGACAGAATCTGCAGATGAAGCAAGAGTATAGCACCTCATGTGTGTTTAATACACAACTCTTACAACCAATCAGAATCAAGGAAGTAAGAGCGCAATCCTAATCCCGGGCTGGAGTATGCAGGCCAAGACCTGGTTTGGGACTGGCTACCGTGCAAACAAGGGAAAGGGGGAAACATTATCCTTCCCCTGAGTAAAGCACAGCAGCCTGGGTGGGGCTACTTGGAGCTGTGCTGCTGAAATCAGCGGCTCAACTCCAAGTGGCCAGATCGGGCCAGAGACAGGGGTTAGGATCAGGTCCAAGTGCCAGATCCTGTCGCCACCCACCCTTCTCAGGCCGGCCCACCCACGGACCCACTCGTCCTCGACCCCCCTATTCTGTCTTCTTCCGCCTCCCACCACCTTCCCCGAGCCTCTGTGCTGGCCTCTGTAGGCCAGCCTTACCTTTTCGGTGCAGGGCCAGGTCTGGACACAGGGAGGCCATTGCATATCCTTCACTGTTTCCCACCCAGATGCTGGCACAAACAATTTGTGCCAGTCTAGAGCACCCTCTGGATTGCTCTTTCAGTCAGCAAAAGGTCTACTCAGGAGAAAGAGGCCAGAGATATAGAACTGGGCATCTCCTACAGTTACGGAGATCTTTATTATTATTATTATTATTATTATTATTATAAACTGAGCTTGTCTGTTTCCACTTCCTTTCAGGGCAGGGGAGAATGTAGCCCAGCTAGCTTGGTCCAGGAAAATACACAGCTTCATTGCTGGCCAGTTAAGTGATCTGAGTCCCTCCCTGAACGATGCAAATCTATCTCTATTTCAAAGTTCCCACCAGAAAAACAGAGGCCAGAAAAACAGAATACTTCAGCCCAAGCTGATTTCTGCGAGTCCACATAATGGTGAAAGTCAAAGCATCCTTGGAGAAATATCCTTGTTGCTTTCCCTGCTTTCCAAGGAAAGTATCCTTGTTGCTTTCCCTGTGGACAGAAGCTCACACTGTGGTGGGTTTCTGTCCATCTATTTAGATTGTTATTTATTAGAGAACATCCACTTTTCCAATTCTAAGGTGGTCTACAGCAACACATAATAATTTAAAAATAGCTATAAGGCAATATAAAAGCAGCAGGTACAATACAAAACAGAGAGACAACAAACAAGTTTCAAGCAACAGACAGTTCTAAAATTGGCTGAAACAGCAGGGTCTTCCACCAAACTGTGAAACACAAATAAAGGGAGGGAACAATCCCAGGACAAGAAGTACCATATTCCGGGTGCCAATAAAGAGATTTTCACATGTTCCTGCCAACCAAATTTCAGAAGATGGTTGGACACAGGATAGGTCTCACCAACTAACCTCAATGATTTTGCACTCTAGCATTGAGCCAGGATTCATCAAGTGACAACATGAACAAGCCCAAAATAAAAATGTTGGAAACCCTGGACAGAATACTTTTCAGAACTTGAGACAAAAGGGTTTCTCTATTCTGTAATTTAGAATTATAGAAAGCTATATGGGTCATCGCTCCGAACACGCTAATTCAGTGCATGAACACTCTGAAAAGCATTTCTGTAAAACCAAATGTCTGCAATACACAAAAAGTCTACACAATATCACACACTTGTGCAGGGTAATGGAAAAGAATATTACACCTGTTCCCACCTTTATGGCGATCCATTTCAAAATTGCCTTCTTCGTTACCACCAGAAATTAAGTACAAGACTCTGTCTCCGTCAGGATCTTTTGCATGGACCGTGGCCACGAGTGTCCCAGGGCCAGCATCTTCCAAGAGGAAAGTTCTATAACTGAAGCAAAGAAAAAAGAATTGCTCTCTCATTACTAAATTGTTCAACAATGTCCCAATATACAGAACTATTTAATATCTTGAATTTGACAACAGCTCCCTTTTGTGACTGAATAGCTCTACTCTACCACTACTTACTCAGAGATAAGTCCGACCAAGTTAAATGGGACTTATTCCTAGGTAAGAGTGTATAGGATTGCAGCCTTGCCAATGGCATAGCCACACCATCTGGCACCCAGGGGTATGAATCTAGCCCCTAGGTCCCTCAGAAGACCTTAGAAAGGCACTTCTGTTTTTTGCCAAAAAAAAAAAAAGAGGCTTCTAGCAGGCCATGTCACACCCAGGCAATTGCCCCTGCCCCCCTCTCAGATATGCCACTGAGCCTTAGTAAGTGAAGAGAAAATATTGGCTTATATTATAGTGTTACTACACTATACTACTGACTTTGGTGCTGAAATATCTTCTTCAAGTAAGTGCAAGAAACAAGGACAATATTAATACCATCAAAGAGAAAACTCATTTTACATGAGATAAACAGAATATCTTTGCGAGATGAAAGGGCATACATTCTACATACATTCCACAGTTGTAGGTATAAGCCATGCAGTATATCTGGTCTTCTAGGTACTAACCATTGCAACTTATTTAATGCATGATAAAAACAAATGTTACCAGCCAGACTCCTATAGCAAGTCTAAATTATGAGTACAGGCATACACTGGAATCCGATGAGGTTCTGTTCTGGACCCCACCGTGGATACCTGAAACAGTGGATACTGGGGATGCCTTTTTAAAGAAAAGGGAACATCAGAGGTTTTGCTCCAACAAGTTAAAAAAAGACATTCGTTTAACGTTCCCCCATCTTTTTAATAGGGGCCCCACTATCCATGGTATCTGTGGGTAACTGAAACCATGGATACGCCTGTAAACAGATTTTTTAAATGCATTAAATAAGATGCAATGGTCATGCACTGCATGAAAATTCAATGAAATTTTCCCCTAGAAAGTCTTCAAATATGCTTTCTGCTTATGCCACTGAATTTGAGTTTGTTTCCTCCCTGTTTTGACTGAAAGAGATGGAGAGTTCTGTGTCCTTTCAAACATTCTGACATTGGGAGGATAAGCCTAGTCAGCACCTCAGAATCAATA
>JAJKFI010004354.1:0-12876 GCA_029204185.1 Lerista edwardsae
ATCCATCCAGGAATCCCAGAATCCATGCAGGAATCCAGGAATCCATCCAGGAATCCTTTGAGGAATCCAGGAATCCATGCAGGAATCCCTGCAGGAATCCAGGAATCCATGCAGGAATCCCTGCAGGAATCCAGGAATCCATGCAGGAATCCAGGAATCCATGCAGGAATCCATGCAGGAATACAGGAATCCACGCAGGAATCCAGGAATCCATCAAAGAATACAGGAATCCTTCCAGGAATCCATGCAGGAATCCAGGAATCCATTCAGGAATCCATCCAGGAATCCAGGAATCCATCCAGGAATCCAGGAGTCCATCCAGGAATCCATCCAGGAATCCAGGAATCCATCCAGGAATACAGGAATCCTTTCAGGAATCCATGCAGGAATCCATGCAGGAATCCAGGAATCCATCCAGGAATCCATCCAGGAATCCAGGAATCCATCCAGGAATCCAGGAGACCATCCAGGAATCCATCCAGGAATCCATGCAGGAATCCAGGAATCCATGCAGGAATCCAGGAATCCATCCAGGAATCCATCCAGGAATCCATACAGGAATCCAGGAATCCATGCAGGAATCCAGGAATCCATGCAGGAATCCATGCAGGAATCCATGAATCCATCCATCCATCCAAAAATCCATCAATCCATCCAGGTTTCCATCCAGGAAATCAACCAGGAATCCAGGAATCCATCCATTAATCAAGGAATCCATCCATCAAGGAATTCAGGAATTCATCCAGTGATCCATCCAGGAATCCATCCAGGGATGTATCCAGGAATCCAAGAATCCATCCATACATGAATCCATTCAGGAATCTATGGAGCAATCCATGCAAGAATCCAGGAATCAGTCCAGGAATCCATCTGGGAATCCAGGGATCCATCCGTCCATCCAGGAATCCATGCAGGAATCCATAAATCCATGCAGGAATCCTGGAGTCCTTCCAGGAATATCGGAATCCATCCAGGAATCCAGGAATCCCTGCAGGAATACAGGAATCCATCCAGGAATCCCTGCAGGAATCCAGGAATCCCTGCAGGAATCCATGCAGGAATCCAGGAATCCATCCATCCATCCAGGAATCCTTCCATTCATCCAGGTCTCCATCCAGGAATCCATCCAGGAATCCAGGAATTCATCCACTAATCCAGGAATCCATCCATCCAGGAATGCATCCATCCAGGAATCCGTCCAGGAATCCACCAAGAATCCATCCAGGAAACCAGGAATCCCTCCATCCATCCAGTAATCCATGATTCCATCCAGGAATCCATCCAGGAATCCAGGAATCCATCCAGGAATTCCTGCAGGAATCCAGGAATTCTTGCAAGAATCCAGGAATCCATGCAGGAATCCATGCAGGAATCCATGAATCCATGCAGGAATCCAGGAATCCATGCAGGAATCCGGGAACCCATCCAGGAATCCAGGAATCCATCTCGGAATCCAGGGATCCATCTGTGTATCCACAATACATCCAGGAATTCAGGAATCCATGCAGGAATCCAGGAATCCATCCTGGAATACAGGAATCCCTGCAGGAATCCAGGAAACCATCCAGGAATCCATTCAGGAATCACGGAATCCATCCAGGAATACAGGATTCCATCCAGGAATCCCTGCAGGAATACAGGAATACCAGCAGGAATCCAGGAATCCATCCAGGAATCCATCCAGGAATCCCTCTACCAATCCCAGAATCCATCCAGGAATACAGGAATCCATCCAGGAATCCCTGCAGGAATACAGGAATCCCTGCAGGAATACAGGAATCCCTGCAGGAATACAGGAATCCATTCAAAAATCCATGCAGCAATCCAGGAATCCATCCAGGAATCCATGCAGGAATCCAGGAAGCCTTCCAGGAATCCATGCAGAATCCATCCAGGAATCCAGGAATCCATCCAGGAATCCAGGAATCCATCCAGCAATCAAGGAATCCATCCAGGAACCCATCCAGGAATCCAGGAATCCATCCAGGAATCCATCCAAAAATCCATGCAGCAATCCAGGAATCCATCCAGGAATCCATGCAGGAATCCAGGAAGCCTTCCAGGAATCCATCCAGAATCCATCCAGGAATTCATGAATCCATCCAGGAATCCAGGAATCCATCCAGCAATTAAGGAATCCATCCAGGAACCCATGCAGGAATCCAGGAACCCATGCAGGAATCCAGGAATCCATCCAGGAATCCCTCTAGAAATCCCAGAATCCATCCAGGAATACAGGAATCCATCCAGGAATCCATGCAGGAATTCAGGAATCCATCCAGGAATCCAGGAATCCATCAAGGAATCCAGGAATCCATCCAGGAATCCATCCAAAAATCCATGCAGCAATCCAGGAATCCCTGTAGGAATACAGGAATCCATCCAGAAACCCTGCAGGAATACAGGAATCCCTGCAGGATTCCAAGAATCCATCCAGAAATGCTGCAGGAATCCAGGAATCCAGCCAGGAATCCATGCAGGAATCAAAAAATCCATGAAGGAATCCAAGAATCCATCTAGGAATCCTTCCGTCCATCCAGGTATCCATCCAAGAATCCATCCAGGAATCAATCAATCAATCAATCAATCAATCAATCAATCAATCATGTACTTATATACCGCTTTTCAACACGAAGTTCACAAAGCGGTTTACAAACAATTAGTAATAATAATAAAGTTAAATGGCTCCCTGTCCCAAAAGGACTCACAATCTAAAAAAAAAGGCAGACTGCCCGCAACCGCCACTAGAAGACTGCGCAGTGGTGAAGAGGGACAGTTACTCTCCCCCTGCTAAATATAAGAGTAACACCACTGGATAAAGTGCTTTTTGTCCAGTTAGCAGGAATTGGATTCCAATCCAGGAATCCAGGAATCCATCCATCCAGGAATCAGGGAATCCCTCCATCCAGGAATCCATCAAGAATCGATCCAGGAATCCAGGAATCCCTCCATCCATCCAGTAATCCATCGATCCATCCAGGAATCCATCCAGGAATCCCAAAATCCATGCAGGAATCCAGGAATCCATCCAGGAATCCTTTGAGGAATCCAGGAATCCCTGCAGGAATCCCTGCAGGAATCCAGGAATCCCTGCAGGAATCCATGCAGGAATCCATGCAGGAATCCAGGAATCCATGCAGGAATCCATGCAGGAATACAGGAATCCACGCAGGAATACAGGAATCCATCGAGGAATACAGGAATTCTTCCAGGAATACATGTAGGAATCCATGGAGGAATCCAGGAATCCATCCAGGAATCCATCCAGGAATCAAGGATTCCATCCAGGAATCCAGGAGTCCATCCAGGAATCCATCCAGGAATCCAGGAATCCATCCAGGAATACAGGAATCCTTCCAGGGATCCATGCAGGAATCCATGCAGGAATCCAGGAATCCAACCAGGAATCCAACCAGGAATCCAGGAATTCATCCAGCGATCCATCCAGGAATCCATCCAGGGAAGTATCCAGGAATCCAAGAATCCATCCATACAAGAATCCATTCAGGAATCTATGAAGCAATCCATGCAAGAATCCTTGAATCAGTCCAGGAATCCACCTGGGAATCCAGGGATCCATCCGTCCATCCAGGAATCCATGCAGGAATCCAGGAATCCATGCAGGAATCCAGGAATCCTTCCAGGAATCTCAGAATCCATCCAGGAATCCAAGAATCCATCCAGAAATACAGGAATCCATCCAGGAATCCCTGCAGGAATACAGGAATCCATCCAGGAATCCCTGCAGGAATCCAGGAATCCCTGCAGGAATCCAGGAATCCATGCAGGAATCCATGCAGGAATCCAGGAATCCATCCATCCATCCAGGAATCCATCCATTCATCCAGGTCTCCATCCAGGAATCCATCCAGGAATCCAGGAATCCATCCACTAATCCAGGAATCCATCCACTAATCCAGGAATCCATCCATCCAGGAATCCATCCAGGAATCCACCAAGAATCCATCCAGGAATCCAGGAATCTCTCCATCCATCCAGTAATCCATGATTCCATCGAGGAATCCATCCAGGAATCCAGGAATCCATCCAGGAATCCCTGCAGGAATCCAGGAATTCTTGCAGGAATCCAGGAATCCATGCAGGAATCCATGCAGGAATCCAGGAATCCATGCAGGAATCCAGGAATCCATCTCGGAATCCAGGGATCCATCTGTGTATCCACAATACATCCAGGAATCCAGGAATCCATGCAGGAATCCAGGAATCCATCCTGGAATACAGGAATCCCTGCAGGAATCCAGGAATCCATCCAGGAATCCATTCAGGAATCACGGAATCCATCCAGGAATACAGGATTCCATCCAGGAATCCCTGCAGGAATACAGGAATCCCAGCAGGAATCCAGGAATCCATCCAGGAATCCATGCAGGAATCCACCCATTGATCAAGGTATCCATCCAGGAATCCATGCAGGAATCCAGGAATCCATCCAGGAATCCCTCTACCAATCCCAGAATCCATCCAGGAATACAGGAATCCATCCAGGAATCCCTGCAGGAATACAGGAATCCCTGCAGGAATACAGGAATCCCTGCAGGAATACAGGAATCCATCCAAAAATCCATGCAGCAATCCAGGAATCCATCCAGGAAACCATGCAGGAATCCAGGAAGCCTTCCAGGAATCCATCCAGAATCCATCCAGGAATTCAGGAATCCATCCTGGAATCCAGGAACCCATCCAGCAATCAAGGAATCCATCCAGGAATCCATCCAGGAATCCAGGAATCCATGGAGGAATCCAGGAAGCCTTCCAGGAATCCATCCAGAACCCATCCAGGAATTCATGAATCCATCCAGGAATCCAGGAATCCATACAGCAATTAAGGAATCCATCCAGGAATCCATGCAGGAATCCAGGAATCTATCCAGGAATCCAGGAATCCATGCAGGAATCCCTCTAGAAATCCCAGAATCCATCCAGTGATCCAGGAATCCATCCAGGAATCCCTACAGGAATTCAGGAATCCATCCAGGCATACAGGAATCCATCCAGGAATCCAGGGATTTATCCAGGAATCCATCCAAAAATCCATGCAGCAATCCAGGAATCCCTGTAGGAATACAGGAATCCATCCAGAAGCCCTGCAGGAATACAGGAATCCATGCAGGAATACAGGAATCCATCCAGGAATCCATCCAGGAATCCAGGAATCCATCCAGGTATCCATGCAAGAATCCAGGAATCCATGCAGGAATCCAAGAATCCATCCATCCATTCAGGAATCCATCCATCCATCCAGGTATCCATCCAGGAGTCCATCCAGGAATCCAGGAATCCATCCACTAATCCAGGAATCCGTCCAGGAATCCATTGCAGAATCCAGGGATCCCTCTGTCCAACGAGGAATCAATCCAGGAATCCAGGAATCCATGCAGGAATCCAGGAGATCTCCAGGAATTTAGGAATCCATCCATCCATCCATCCATCCATCCATCCATCCATCCATCCATCCAGGAATCCATCCAGGAATCCAGGAATCCATCCACTAATCGAGGAATCCTTCCTCCAGGAATCCAGGTATCCATACATCCAGGAATCCGTCCAGGAATCCACCAAGAATCCATTCAGGAATCAAGGAATCCCTCCATCCATCCAGTAATCCATCAATCCATCCAGGAATCCATCCAGGAATCCAGGAATCCATCCAGGAATCCAGGAAACCATCCGACCATCCAGGAATCCATCCAGGAATCCAGGAATCCAGGAATCCATCCAGGATTCCAGGAATCCATCCAGGAATCCCGGACTCCATCCAGAAATACAGGAATCCATCCAGGAATCCATGCACGAATCCATCCATTGATCAAGTTATCCATCCAGGAATCCATGCAGGAATCCAGGAATCCATCCAGGAATCCAGGAATCCATCCAGGAATCCCTCTAGAAATCCTAGAATCCATCCGGGAATCCATCCATCCATCCAGGAATCCCTGCAGGAATACAGGAATCCGTCCAGGAATCCAGGAATCCATCCAGGAATCCATCCAAAAATCCATGCAGCAATCCATGAATCCATCCAGGAATCCTTGATTCCTTCATTAGTGGATGGATGGATGGATTCCTGGATGGATTCCAGGATGGATACCTGGATGGATGGATGGATTCCTGGATGGATGGATGGATTCCTTGATTCATGCATGGATTCCTGGATGGATTCCTGGATTCCTGCAGGGATTCCTGGATGGAATCCTGTATTCCTGGATGGATTCCTGGATTCCTGGATGGATTCCCGGATTCCTGCATGGATTCCTGGATTCCTGGATGGATTCCTGGAATCCTGCATGGATTCCTGCATGGATTCCTGGATTCCTGCAAGAATTCCTGGATTCCTGCATGGATTCCTCGATGGATTCCTGGATTCCTGCATGGATTCCTGGATGGTTTCCTGGATGTATTGATGGATTACTGGATGGATGGAGGGATTCCTGGACGGACTGATGGATTACTGGATGGATGGAGGGATTCCTGGATTCCTGGATGGATTCCCGGATTCCGGCATGGATTCCTGGATTCCTGGATGGAATTTAGGCTGGATTCCTGGATGGATTCCGGGATGGATTCATGGTTTTTTGGATGGATTCCTGCGTAGATTCCTGGATGTGTTCCTGGACAGTTTCCTGGATTCCTGGATGGATTCCTGGATGGATTCCTGTATTCCTGCAGGGATTCACAGATTCCTGCATGGATTCCTGGATTCCGGATGGATTCCTGGATTCCTGGATGTATTCCTGGATAGATTCCTGTATGGCTTCCTCGATGGATTCAGGGATTGATTCATGGCTTTCTGGATGGATTCCTGGATGGATGGATTCCTGGAATCCTGCATGGATTCCTGGATTCCTGGATGTATTCCTGGATGCACGGATCGATCCCTGGATTCCGAGATGGATTCCTGGATGCATTCCTGGATTCCTGGATGGATTCCCGGATTCCTGCATGGATTCCTGGATTCCTGGATGGATTCCTGGATGGATTCCTGAATTCCTGGATGGATTGTGGATGGATTCCTGGACGGATTCCTGGATGGATGGATTCCTGGATTCCTGGATGGATGGATTCCTTGATTAGTGGATGGATTCCTGGATTCCTCCATGGATTCCTGGATGGATTCCTGGATTCCTGCATGGATTCCTGGATGGATTCCTGGATTCCTGCATGGATTCCTGCATGGATTCATGGATTCCTGCATGGATTCCTGCATGGATTCCTGGATTCCTGCATGGATTCCTGCATGGATCCCTGGATCCCTGCAAGAATTCCTGGATTCTTGCAAGGATTCCTGGACGGATTACTGGATTCCTGCATGGATTCCTACATGGATTCCTGCATGGATTCCTGGATGGATTGAAAGATTCCTGGATGAATTGATGTCTTACTGGATGGATGGAGGGATTCCTGGATTCCTGGATGGATTCTTGGTGAATTCCTGGATGGATTCCTGGATTCCTGGAAGGATGGAATCTTTGATTAATGGATGGATTCCTGGATTCCTGAATGGATTCCTGGATGGATACCTGGATGGATTCCTGGATGGATGGATGGATTCCTGGATTCCTGCATGGATTCCTGGATGGATTCCTGGATGGATGGAGGGATTCCTGGATGGATTCATGGATTACTGGATGGAAGGAGGGATTACTGGATGGATTGATGTATACTTGGTGGATTCCTGGATGGATTTCTGGATGGATGGATTCCTGGATTCCTGGATGGATGGATTCCTTGATTAGTGGATGGATTCCTGGATTCCTGGATGGATACCTGGATGCATACCTGGATGGATTGATGGATTCCTTGATGGATGGATGGATTCCTGGATTCCTGCATGGATTCCTGGATTCCTGCATGGTTTCTGGATAGATTCCTGGATTCCTGCATGGATTCCTGGATGGATTCCAGGATTCCTGCATGGATTCCTGCATGGATTCCTGGATGGATTGATGGATTACTGGATGGATGGAGGGATTCCTGGATGGATTGATGGATTACTGGATGGATGGAGGGATTCCTGGATTCCTGGATGGATTCTTGGTGGATTCCTGGACGGATTCCTGGATGGATGGATTCCTGGATTCCTGGATGGATTCCTTGATTAGTGGATGGATTCCTGGATTCCTGGATTCCTGGGTAGATACCTGGATGGATGGATGGATCCCTGGATTCCTGGATGGATGGATTCCTGGATTCCTGCATGGATTCCTGGATTCCTGCATGGATTCCTGGATGGATTCCTGGATTCCTGCATGGATAACTGGATGGATTCCTGGATGGATGGACTCCTGGATTCCTGGATGGATGGATTCCTAGATTAGTGGATGGATTCCTGGATTCCTGGATGGATTCCTGGATGGATACCTGGATGGATGGATGGATTCCTGGATTCCTGCATGGATTCCTGGATGTATTCCTGGATTCCTGCATGGATTCCTGGATTCCTGCATGGTTTCCTGCAGGGATTTTTGGATTCCTGGATGGATTCCTGGATGGATTCCTGGATTCCTCAAAGGATTCCTGGATGTGTTTCCTGGATTCCTGCATGGATTCTGGGATTCCTGGATGGATTCCTGGATGGATCGATGGATTACTGGATGGATGGAGGGATTCCTGGATTCCTGGATGGATTCTTGATGGATTCCTGGATGGAGGGATTCCTGGATGGATGGATTCCTGGATTCCTGGATTCCTGGATTCCTGGATTGGAATCCAATTCCTGCTAACTGGACAAGAGGCACTTTATCCAGTGGTGTTACTCTTATATTTAGCAGGGGGAGAGTAACTGTCCCTCTTCACCACTGCGCAGTCTTCTAGTGGCGGTTGCGGGCAGTCTGCCTTTTTTTTTACATTGTGAGTCCTTTTGGGACAGGGAGCCATTTAACTTTATTGTTATTACTAATTGTTTGAAAACCGCTTTGTGAACTTCGTGTTGAAAAGCGGTATATAAGTACATGATTGATTGATTGATTGATTGATTGATTGATTCCTGGATGGATTCTTGGATGGATACCAGGGTGTATGGAAGGATTCCTGGCTGGATTCCTGGATTCCTTCATGGATTTTTTGATTCCTGTATTCCTGCAGGATTCATGGATGGATTCCTGTATTCCTGGATGGATTCCTGGATTCCTGCATGGATTCTTGCATGGATTCCTGGATGGATTGATGGATTACTGGATGGATGGAGGGATTCCTGGATGGATTAATGGATTAGTGGATGGATGGAGGGATTCCTGGATTCCTGGATGGATTCTTGGTGGATTCCTGGACGAATTCCTGAATGGATGGATTCTTGGATTCCTGGATGGATGGATTCCTGGATTAGTGGATGGATTACTGGATGGATGGAGGGATTTCTGGATGGAAACCTGGTTGGATGGATGGATTCCTGGATGGATGGATGGATTCCTGGATTCCTTGATGGATTTCTGCATGGATTCCTGGATTCCTGCAGGGATTCCTGGATTCCTGCAGGGATTCCTGGATGGAATCCTGTATTCCCGGATGGATACCTGGATTCCTGGATGGATTCCTGGATTGATTCCTGGATTCCTGGATGGATTCCTGTATTCCTGGATGGATTCCTGGATGGATACCTGGATGGATGTATGGATCCCTGGATGGATGGATGGATTCCTGGATTCCTGCATGGACTCCTGGATTCCTGCATGGATTCCTGCATGGATTCCTGGGCTCCTGGATTCCTGGATGGATTCCTGGATTCCTGCAGGGATTCCTGAATTCCTGCAGGGAATCCTGGATGGACTCCTGTATTCCTGCATGGATTCCTTAGTTCCTGCATGGATTCCTGGATGGATTCCTTGATTCCTGCGTGGATTCCTGCATGGATTCCTGGATGGATTTCTGGATTCCTGAATGGATTCCTGGATTCCTGTGTGGATTCCTGGATGAATTCCTGGATTCGTGCATGGATTCGTGGATTCCAGCATGGATTCCTGGATGGATGGATTCCTGGATTGATTCCTTGATTCCTGGATGGATTCCTGGATGGATTCCTGGACTCCTGCATGGATTCCTGCATGGATTCCTGGAAGGATTCCTGTATTCCTGGATGGATTCCCAGATTCCTGCATGGATTCCTGTATTCCTGCATGGATTCCTGGATTCCTGCATGGATTCCTGCATGGATTCCTGCATGGATTCCTGCATGGATTCCTGGATTCCTGCATGGATTCCTGGATTCCTGCATGGATTCCTGCATGGATTCCTGGATTCCTGCAGGGATTCCTGGATGGATTCCTGGATTCCTCAAAGGATTCCTGGATGTGTTCCTGGATTCCTGCATGGATTCTGGGATTCCTGGATGGATTCCTGGATGGATCGATGGATTACTGGATGGATGGAGGGATTCCTGGATTCCTGGATGGACTCTTGATGGATTCCTGGATGGATGGGTTCCTGGATTCCTGGATTCCTGGATTGGAATCCAATTCCTGCTAACTGGACAAGAGGCACTTTATCCAGTGGTGTTACTCTTATATTTAGCAGGGGGAGAGTAACTGTCCCTCTTCACCACTGCGCAGTCTTCTAGTGGCGGTTGCGGGCAGTCTGCCTTTTTTTTTACATTGTGAGTCCTTTTGGGACAGGGAGCCATTATTATTACTAATTGTTTGTAAACCGCTTTGTGAACTTCGTGTTGAAAAGCGGTATATAAGTACCTGATTGATTGATTGATTGATTGATTGATTGATTGATTCCTGGATGGATTCTTGTATGGATACCTGGATGGATGGAAGGATTCCTGGATGGATTCCTGGATTCCTTTATGGATTTTTTGATTCCTGCATGGATTCCTGGCTGGATTCCTGGATTCCTGCATGGATTTCTGGATGGATTCCTGGAATCCTGCAGGGATTCCTGTATTCCTGCAGGGTTTCTGGATGGATTCCTGTATTCCTACAGGGATTCCTGGATTGCTGCATGGATTTTTGGATGGATTCCTGGATGGATTCCTGGATTCCTGGATGGATTCCTGGATTCCTGGATGTATTCCTGTATTCCTGGATGGATTCCTGGATGGATTCCTGTATTCCTGGATGGATTCTGGGATTTCTAGAGGGATTCCTGGATGGATTCCTGGATTCCTGGATGGATTCCTGGATTCCTGCATGGATTCCTGGATGGATACCTTGATCAATGGATGGATTCCTGCATGGATTCCTGGATGGATTCCGGGATTCCTGCAGGGATTCCTGTATTCCTGCAGGGATTCCTGGATGGATTCCTGTATTCCTGGATGGAGTCCGGGATTCCTGGATGGATTCCTGGAATCCTGGATGGATTCCTGGATGGATTCCTGGATGGTTGGATGGATTCCTGGATTCCTGGATGGATTCCTGGATTCCTGGATGGATTCCCGGATGGATACCTGGATGGATGGATGGATTCCTGGATGGATGGATGGATTCCTGGATTCCTGCATGGACTCCTGGATTCCTGCATGGATTCCTGCAGGGATTCCTGTATTCCTGCATGGAATACTGGATGGATTCCTGGATTCCTGCAGGGATTCCTGTATTCCTGCAGGGATTCCTGGATGGATTCCTGGATACCTGCATGGATTCCTGGATTCCTGCATGGATTCCTTGATTCCTGCATGGATTCCTGCATGGATTCCTGGATTCCTGCATGGATTCCTGGATGGGAAACTAATCAAGTTATCATCAATATTGGGCTCTTGCTCCTAGCCTTTCCTTCCCCTGATGAAGAGGGACAGCTCAGGCCAAAGACTTATCACACCAGCCTCAAAGTAGCGTGGGATCTGAATACTGGCATCTTTGTCACAGTTAGTGTGGGTGACCTGACAGAAGTCAAAGGGCAGACCAGTGGCAGTGTGTGGAGCTCCTACAGGAAAAGCTGCGTGGACATGGTAATGAAGTGGCTGGTGCCAGGGAGCAGCAGTCGCTATGTCAATAGGATGACCAATGAGGCCCTTCATAAAGGCTGCTCTTTGAAATTCCTTGCAGACAACGAACGTTACACATGGATTGTCTTATGAGGCCAGGTTTGAAGTGGAAGCCTATGTCAGTAGTTCATTTCCTGCCATAACTGTTGTGTCAGATTCAACTACCTCCTTGTTAAAAGCTGTTTTTAATTTTCCCATCCCTTTCAACTACACGCTTGCCCAGATGACCTTGAATGCATCTTTTTTTGGTTTATGGGCAGAACCACATTTTCTGATTAGTTTACTCTGCATGTGGGGTGGAAAATGCAAGCCTGACTCAGATGCTCTGAAAAACCTACCTCTCCTTGCAGGCTAGTCATGTTTGGATTGCACAGGCTCAATCAGAGCGACAGGGCTCCCCTGAAGGCAGTGGCTTCGGCTCTGCTGGGACCTTCACACAGCAATCGTATTTGTACTTGACAAAGCTTCAGGGAGTTCCTGGCAGGTGAGAGTTTTCTACAGTGTTTGTTCTCCGTAGTACTCCCTGAGATGCTAAAACATGGATGGTTTCAGAGCCATGAGTTTGCTTAGGAGACCAAAAACTCCTTCCCTGTTGGAGTGTGATTGTGTTCGGCACTTCCACACCCCTAACAGAGGTGATCCCTCTCCAAGCACAGATGCCATCACTCCCTCATGGATGGGCCACAAATGTTGTGGGGTTTGTCTGTCTTGAGCAGGCTTTCTGTTACCTGTAATAAACCTTAAAGATTCCTGGATGGATTCCTGGATTCCTGGATGGATTCCTGGATTCCTGCATGGATTCCTGGATGGATGGATTCCTGGATGGATTCCTGGATTCCTGGATGGATTCCTGGATGGATTCCTGGATTCCTCAAAGGATTCCTTGATGGATTCCTGGATTCCTGCATGGATTCTGGGATTCCTGGATGGAT
>JAJKFI010004390.1:0-10665 GCA_029204185.1 Lerista edwardsae
CAGAACGCCCCTTCTCCCCAGTGGGCTGCAGACTCATCAGAGCGGCTGCTGACTCCACGTGTGTGGCTGGAGGGAGCGAGGAAGCGGGCTGTGCAGGATGGGACTTCCCCACTGCAGCCCTTCCCCCTTCGCCTCCCCTAGGAATCCGGAGTCACTCCCTTTAACCCTCGGAGTGCTGGCCAACCAAGAAGATTAGCTCTTTGCAGAGGAATTGGGAGGGGGGAGAGTGAAGTGGGAGTCAGCCCTAATTTTAACTAGTATAGTGGAACTGAGTTCCCCCGTGTTCCCCCTGCATAACATCACTGGTGGTATGCATATACCACCAGCATTAAGCCCGATAGAATGGGGCCCTAAGAGGCCAATCTGTGACTCAGAATCCCTGTTTGAATATTGCCTTTGCTATGAATTCACTGGGTGGCCATAAACAAGCCACTCCCTTTCAGTATCATCTGCAAAATGAAGATCATATTTACTCAGCCTACAGGATTGTTGTTAATCATCCCATCAAAATAAGAATAGAGCTCAGCAACCCAGAAGTTTGTCAATTATGTCATCACATCACTGTTGAATGTTCACTGTTGAATGTTCAGAGGTCATTTCTGAATGTCCTGCCCCTAAAGCCAACAAGCCCTGCCCATCCCCTGCTATACAAACTTAGTAGGGGGGGGGAATCAATTGTTCTGGGCATCTTTGGCTCTTGTAATCACTTTTTAAATAGACTATCTCAAAACAGCCCTGAATTTCTGCTAGGTATATAGCTGGATTTGAAAGTAAACAAGTTCTGGTGATGAGGTAATACAATCTGAAGAGGCTTGGAGCATCTGGTTGTTATGTACTGCATTCTGCTCTTAAGTGAAGCAATTTATTTGCCGCTTGTGTGCTGTCCTCAAAAATGGTTTTTGACTCAGCTAATAGAGATTGTATTTGGAGCAAGTTGAAATATGGAGGAACTCAAGCAGGACTATCGTTTCTTTTAAGAGCTTCCCCAGGAAATTCCAAGGCAAACATTAGGGTCACAAGGAAATGGAAACTGAAACAAGTCGTTTATCCTGAGAAAGCAGTCAGACAAGCCAACAAATGTCTGTGTCTCCACTTCTTAAATTATAACAATGGAATGGGGAGCACATTGAGCAGTTAGCCCTTATTGGACTGATTCTTGTAGTTATTTAGGGACTGATCCTATGCAGTCCAGTGTTGGCGGTAAGCTCTTACCATAAGGCACTTATAGCGCCAGCAATAAGGGCTTACTGCTGGCATTGAGCCTGCCCCAGTAGGTGTCAGCCTCTATGTCAGGACCTGATGCCATGTCACCCAGTGGTACGTTTTACCACCGCAGGTGGTGTGCACATTCAGGGAGCGGGAAGGGTGTGGGTAGGGGGGAACTGGGCAGGGTGAGGGATAGAGCAAGCCTGGTCAGGGATGGTACCAGCGGTGGCCTCCACTGCCACATCCTATAATCTGTGTTGGGCTACACGGCACAACATGGAGGCTCTCACGACTGTGAGGAGGCCTATTTCTGGGCCAACGCCTTTACCTGGGGAGGTCTCTGACATCCTGCTTTGGCCTCCATCGGCTCTGTGGATGCAATGGATGCCTCAGGCACTGCTGCTTCTACAGGGGCTGGGCAGCTTAGGATTGGGCTGTGTCACCCCGGCCAGGACCGGGAGGGCTGCAGCCGAGGGGGGCTTACCTGGGGTAACCCTGGGGGACGCTTTCATCCCGGAAGGGGGCAAGGCAACAGGACCCCGCCAGGCTCAGAGGGTCAGAGGACCTCAGGACGAGCAGGGCCTATCCTGGCCTCTGGCAGACGGGGCAGGTGCAGGAGCCAGCTCCTGGCCTTACATTAGTGCAAGGGGAAACCTCGAAGGGGGTCCCGGGAAGCCTCTGAAAGGAAGAGGCGGAGCCAGGAGGAGGAGCCTGGGCCTTAAAAGGAGGTCCAGCTTGGCTCAGTCTCTGGCTGGCCGGCTGGAGAGCAGGATGTGCAGGGAGACTCGCAACCTCCTTACCTTGACGGGCTGTCCAGCCCATACTAGACTGGGGCATGAGAAGTCTCCGGGGGGCTTTCCTTGGTGGTAAGCCCAAGGCCAGAGGGGGGAAGCAAGGGTCCTGCCGGGCGTTGGACGGGGTCGCCAGGGAGGACCCCACCGTTTTCCGACCCAGAGACCAGGGGCAGTCTGGCCCATCCCTACCAGACCATCAGACGTGGGAGCAGCGAGCAGAGTGAACTCCAGAGGGAAGGCAGGAACAGTTCGCCCCATTGGAACTCATTGTAAGCCTCTTCGGCCCTGTGAAGTTAACAGGGCTTCATGAATGCTAAAACCTTGACCCGATTAAACCGTCTAAACTGAGAGCCGGTGTCAAGATATTCCTTTCACGTCGAGGGGAGCTGCATCAGACCCACACCATGCCACAGCCCCCTGCGTCCCAGGGGGACATTGCCCCCCCCCAGGGTCGATGGAGACGACAGGCTGTCAATGTTCCTGCAAAAGAGTCTAGTTTTTGCTGTGAATAAAAGGGCAGCACATTTCTCTGCAGATTCATGGATTGGCATGCTAGCATTCCAGCAATGAAGTGCTTGGACAAATGAACCACTGCCAAGTATAAGGGTCCTTATAAGTATAAGTATAATGAATCCTAAACCTTTTGTAAACATTATAACATGGCCAATATTTTATTTTATTTTTATTACTAAAACTAGCTGTTTGTGACCCAGCGTTGCCCGGGGGCAGAAATTATCCCCAGGCTCTATTAGGAGGAGGAATGAGTTGGTCCTGCAGTGCACCCCCACCTCTGGGGGCGTAAGGGGGGCCCTACCCCCACAGTATATCTGCCCAGATCGCACGGAATAAGTGTACCACGTGTGGTGCACAGCGTTCCAGGTGTTCCAGAGTAATGGTAGAACATACACACAAATATACAAACCTCCCTCAAAAGTATGACATAGTGAGATCCATAGATAGACATATAGAACTCGTCCCTGAAATAACACAGTATTGCTGACGTGGAACCCCAAACGCACAGTATCACTGTGAAATGAATGAGGAAACAGGGACACCCTAACCTAAGAGAGCAATCTGAAGGTCCCACTTACTGTGTGCAGGCCCTGTAGCAGGACAGCCCTGACGTATGAGAAACAGGCAGAGGTGGCCAGTGAGCTCCCTGGACATATAATAGGCCCCTCTCAGATCCGACTGGGTGCTGGAACTCCTATCCCTGGATCCTGCTCTTTCCACCCTGGGCCAGTCAGGCAACGCAGGCAAAACATGTAGTTTCGCTTTCTGTTCTCCCTCTGTCTGGTAGCTGAGCTGCTCAGCCCTCCCACAGAACCTGCAGAATCGTCTGTGACCACAGGGTGGCAGCAGACCTGTAGCCCCATGCAATCCCCTTGGTTCCCGACGATCTGGGCCCCCTCCCCGAAAACCGGGGGGTGTAGGGGGGTCTGACCCCCGCAGTGATTCCTTCCAGGCTGCAAGGAACGTGTGTGCCAAGTTTCGTGGCCGTGGGTCAAGGGACGGAGACGTGTATAAGGAACATACATACACACGTCCGTTTATATATATATAGATAAAATATTTTATTTTATTTCTGTTTATTTCTGTTAATTCAAGGCATGCGGAAGACATGCATCTAAAAGCGTTTACTTGGTCTGCCTGGAGAGCAATGGGCCAGAGCACGGCTGGCCTTACTGTAAGCCGATTTGCCCAATTTCACAAAATTGAGCTCCACGTATCAAAGGGCCCCATGCTGACGTGGTGAGCGGATTGTCTGCTGCTGGGATCTCTGCACGTTGGAGCTGGCAGGGTCAGCAGAGCACCTCCATTTTGGACCCTCCTGTTCCGCCCCTGTGTCCAAAAGGACCTCCTGGAAGCCGTTGGGGATGACATCACATCACCGCCAAATATTTGTGGGTGCATGCTTTGCACATGGCACTACCAGCGCATGTCTCGCTGCCACCGCAATCACCATGGCTGTATAGTGATGGGGGCATGGGGAGGATGGAACCCCCATGGGAATGCTCTGCGTTGGGCATTACCACTCCTGGGGCCAGCCTGGATCAGACCAGTAACGTGTCTATTTTGCGGGACTGATGACAAGAGACCTCCTTCTAATCTCTTTCGGGCTCTATTGTTGTGGGTTGTATGATTATCAGATGTATAATCTGTATTATAGATTAAGGGCACAATCCTAACATGGAGTTAGGCCGGCACAGTTAGGCCAGGAAAGTTTAGTTGGCACAAGGGCCACCTCAAAGTATTTTTGGAGCACTCTCAAAGAGAGGCCAGCACACAGATGTGCGCCATCCTCCCTGACTCTGAGAGTGGTCCAAACACACTTTATGGTGGCCTTTGTGCCAGCCAAACTGCGCTGGCCTAATTCCAGGTTAGGACTGCACTCTAAGTGTGAGTGAGCTAATTCAGTTAGACCCAATCGAGACCCCATTTTTGTGGAGCAGTTTTTGAGCACCTTTAGTACATACTGGTCTTCATTTTTCTTCCATTGCTGAATTATATATTCGCACCATTGACTCCACTGGGTCCCCACACATGTTTGTTCTTCCCCCTGTGTGCATGTTACTTGAGTTTTAAAAAAGCACTGGCAGTAACAGATGCCACCCGCATCAGTGTTACCAAGACAGCAAATTCTGTGTTGAAAGATTCTATAAATTAGAGTTGTAGGATACACATTGTCTAGATCGTTCATTCATAGGACAAACACATTGTTGAGACTTGTAGCAGAAAACATTCAACGTCTGTTATTTCCATGACAAATGGCTATGTTCACAAAATAGCCAGGCTGTTCAATTATGGGGTTCACCACAAGAAATCCCATTCTGGAGCTCAGTTTTTCACTGGCTCTTCTTTCAAAAAAATTTAGGCAGCAAGAACAGTCCAATAAACAAGCTAGAATTCCAACTGAACCGGAATGAATGCTGTTCTAAAATTCCTTAGAAGCCATGCCAACTTTCAGCAGCCTACATGCTGACATTCCCAAATATTGCAGTATCATATTGTATTAGTAGTTTTGACTGGAGCTACCTGAAATCTGCCTATCACAATTTCAAGCCTTTCCAAGCTTTCTTAGAAAATTTTTGCCCTCCTCCTAAGGCAAATTGGGGAAAGAAGAGATATGGGAAACGGATAGCAGAGAAAACTGGAGATGGAGAGTGTTTAATGGCTCTGGTCCATGAGTAGAGGTGTTTGTTTCAGTAAGATAGGATTACAGCCAAAGTCTTACTTTTGAGTAAAATAAATATCACCATTTTCAAACACCTCTGCTTATGTTTTTTTGTGGGTTGGCCCATCTCTGAGGTAACTAAGCAATTGCTTCAGGCAGCAGGTTGGTGGAAACACCCCGCTCTGCCTGCCAACTTGCCTCTACTGCTTCTTCTTCTTCCATTCCCTGGAATGGAAAAGGAAGAGAGGGACAGGGAGGAAAAGGAAATATGGAGGGCGGTACTGAGCTAGAATATTGGAGAGTGAGAGGAGCAGAGGGTAGCATATTATTGGATAAGGGGGGAGAGGGAGAATTTGGCATGAGGTGTTGGTCTGGCTGAGTTTTTCAGTATGTTTGGAAAAAGCTCAGGCTGCAGATAAAATGCAAAGCCTGCACCAGGGAAATTTAGGGAAAGCAGCAGTCCCAGATGTGCTTTCCCAGCAACACAATGTGGACTTCCATGTGCATGCAGAAGCCTTCTGTTTCCACAAGGATCTCTGACATTTGTAGCTTTAATTTCTTGGCTACATGGATTGGGTAGAGCTGGAGGGCTTCTGAGCATTCTACACTGTCAAGCCAGAATCACCATGGAAACATAAAGCTGGGCCTTTCACTTCCCCTGCCCTTTCCTGCAGCTGGTTGCCCTCCTCTTTCTGCCAGAAGGTAAGTTGGTAAGGTAAGGTAAGGTAAGGTAAGGTAAGGTAAGGTAAGGTAAGGTAAGGTAAGGTAAGTTTCTGCCAGAAGGTAAGTTGGGACCCTGATGGCAGGGAAGGCTGGAGACAGCTAATGCTAAGCCAAACTGGTTTTGGGTTGTGCTGAACATCACAAGGGAGTTCAGCTAGGCTTGTTAGTGGTCCATGTTGTTTTCCAAACTGGGAGAGTTTATTTTCTGGGAGGGATGAGGGCATATTTCAGAACTGTGAAAATAAACTCCCCTTGTTTGGAAAGCAACATGGACCACTAACAAGCCTAGTCAAATTCCCTTGTGAAGTTCACAAGGGAATCGTGTTTGAGCATTGCATCTGAACCAGGCTGTAGGCTCAGGCACTCTGTCCACAATTGTATCTGGTAACCCTACCTAGTATTGGTCAACAGTTTAAAAGAGAGAGACACTGAAATCTCTGTTCTAGTCAATCTAGAGTGTTCTGAGAGATTATGTTAAATGCATAATAGTCTTCTTCAAGTGAACATGTGGGGAGGGGCAGGCATGTGCCGTCTAGGCATAAGCCCACTGCTGACACAGCGGTTAGGCACCCCACTCTCTCCTGCATTCAACTGCTTGTTTGCAGAGGCAACTATTAACATGGAGTAAAAAAATATCCTCTTGATCAGAGTTTGCTTCTGTAGACAAGTATTCAATGTGGGGAGAGCAGAGAAAATGGCCATGGTATGCTCTATTTTCAGAAGGTTTGACTAGCTGGTTCCCTCCCGTCCACCATGTATCCATTTGCATGCCTGAAGACTGCTAATACCTATAAACGTTACCTGCAGTCATCCTGCAGGCCAAATCACGTTAGTTATATATACAGAGAGTTCAGCTCTGCTGTCCTTCCCTCACAGTTCAGTTTTTCCTCCAATTCTTCCTCCCCACATTTCCTTTTGGACCAAACTTCCTTCTGTATGCCGCATCTATTGCTGCATTGCCTTAGTTCCACTCCTAACCACTTAGCTGGTATTCTTTCGCTCTCAGAAGACAGGAAAAAGCAGTCCTGAATTTGCCTAGGGACAACCTAAGACAGCTGCTGGCTTGATAGCTTGACTTGTTTTGATTCCAATTACGACACCACTATTTATGTTCCCAAGTAACACAAACCTTTTCCTCTTCTTCTCTCACATGCTCTCTGACCAAGGATAAAGGGGTCTGCCCTTAGCTAATCTACATAGCGCTAAACTGTATTTGAGCATTTGAGTCTGAGCAAGACTCAGGTCCTTAATATGCCAGATTGTAGGAAAAAATGTTATTCCAAGCAATCTGAGAGAAAAAGCTCAGGTGTAATGGGAGTAATTTAGGTTATACTAGCAAATTCTGCTTTCACAATACCATTTTCTGTGGAGGGAAGTACATTTTGAAAATAATATATACATATTTAAACAAACAAGTTTGTTATTTTGAAATCTCTTTTCTGGAGATATGTTGAGTTTTTCCACAGACATAGGTACTCATGAAGGAAAACATCTCCTGATAGGCTACTAATGTTGTTTACTGAAGTATATCTGTATATTGCCAAGGAGACCAGATATTCTGTTAAAGAGCACCTTAGCAACAGAAAAGCATTTGCAGCGTTCATGACATCCCTACCTGAACATTTTCCATAGGCACTTTACGAACCCATTTGCAGGAAATGAGTCAATACTAGACATGGGTATTAGGTAGGAAAGTGGAATAAGCTGCTATTTTGCTGTACTCTGACCTCAGAAATGATATGAGATTGACTATCACACTGCAAATCATCCACAGTGCAAAGCATGAGTGATTTATTCTGACACACGTGCCATTGGGTTCCTACTGATAACTGTGGAATTATTGCTGTTTCATTACAGACAACTGTGTGTCTCCCTAACCTCAACAAAATTGAGAGCAGATGGTAGAGAGAAATAATTGAAAGAGGAAAGTAAAAGGGGGGGTGTCTTGTTAAGAGCTTCAGTGCAGAACACTGCTTTCTAATTCCCTTAAAGGCAGTATTTTCAGACAGGGCTGGTGCCAAGATTTGGGCGGAACAACTTCAGTAGTTCCCCTCCCTTAATTTTGAAGAGCACGAGCCAAGAAGTCTCTTGTCTTCTTAGGAGTTTTGTGTAAAGTGAAAATGGTGGCCTGTTGGGCAATGAGCTGTTGGGTCAGTGACCCAAACCATCAGTATGCATAACTTGCCTTACATTGTGAGCCTTCAATATGTCTGCACTTGAATCAAGAAGTTGCCAGATATTAACATCTCCTGCTTTGGACAGGAGCTCTTTGCTTTATTTATTTATTTTATTTATTTTTAACAATAATGATGCACAGATTTGAAGGTTAGTGACAGGAAAACGGCACTTCCTCTGCAGTCTGTGGCATTCTTCCTTGCAATTTTTCTGTACACAAAGGAGGAACTGAAATCTCACAAAGGAGCCCTGGCAATTAATATGATGTGGCCTGTCAGAGGAGAACACCTGTGTGAGCTGATATTTGTGCTTAAAACTATATACAGTATATTCTGGCTCTTTTAGTAACAATTTAACACTTTGCATGCTTTTGTTTTTTGGAAGTGCATGTTTTGATCCTAGTTATTTGGACAAAAGCATTGTTGGGATTGTGTGACAGGCTCATGACTCTGATCTCATGTAGACATAGACTTTGTAGGTAATAGGATGGACTGTGCCATTTCAGACTGAAGCAGGGGGAATCATATTTGTGAAATTCCCCTCCAAAAATAAACTCATTTCCAGGAGAGAAAAAAACTAGCATAGCAATGAGAAGATTATGTGCCCAATCTTATTGAGCCTAGTGCTACGCCCTAGTGGTATCGCTGCTGCTGGGTGTAGTAAAAGTGCTGCAAGGTGCTCTGGCACAGGTGGTATGAGTGTACCACCAGTGCTCAGGCCAGCGCCAAGCACTGCTGGGCCTCAGCACCATGAAGACTCATTGCTGGAGCAGCCAGTGGTAAGTGCTGGCTGATGGTGAAGCTGCCTGGGGTAGCAGGAGGGAGGGGGAAGGAAGGGGGAGGGCAGAACTGGGCGAGGGAGGGCAGGCCAGGCCAGGGTTGGGTCCAGGAGGGGGAGTGACAGCAGAGTGTGTCGCCAAATCCGATGCCCTCTCTCATGTCTGAAAGGCCGACACGGGCCTCCTCAGTTCTGCGATTGCTAAATAGTGCACACAGATCCAAGGAGACCCATTGCTGACTACAGAGCACGACATGGGATAAGGGAACATTTCTTCCTTTATTCTGAAGAACTTCTGGTGGCTGCCCCACAGAATACAGTGGCAGCCATTTTGACACTGCTCTACCTCTGGGTGCTGACAGATCGTAAGACTGGGCTGTAAAACTTTCTCTCTGATGTGCTAGGTTTTGGTTTTTACTTAGAAGGCTTTCTTTTTCTTTTTACATGAGGGGAGCATTAAAATGGCATCCCAGTCTGAAGTGCCACAGTCCATACTTGCACCACAGAACTGTACCATTTCATTCTGCTGAGAAGGCCTCAGTGGGACTTAAATTATCATGTAAAACTATCCAATGGCTTGGCTGCACATGATCTTTTGGAACAACCTCTCAGTTATTTGGTTATTTCTTAGTTCTCCCTGTACTTGACTTAGCTGGGTCAATAAATGCTTGAACCATTCATTTTATCTTGAAACATTTATATTTGAATCTAAGATGTTTATCAGTCTAAGTTGTTCTGTTGTAATTACTGCAGCACTGTTGTGAGAACGTTCTTACAGAAAACGGATTCAGCAGTGCTCCTCTTAAATCAATAGAGTACTTGTGAACAGCAGAGCAGAATTAGGAGGGAAAACTACTCATAAACCATAAGCTGTGTAGCATCTTAAAGGGTATAAAATTTATTATAGCATAAACTTGGGTGGATTACAATCATCAGATGCATTCATTAGAAGAAATGTTATCTTCAGTTGATAGGTGGCTGTATATCTGCTAAGGGAGGATAACACTTTACGCGTCTGAGATGGTTTCTACACAAATTTATGTTACAATAATTTGCTTAGTCTTTAAAATGCCACAATATTTTAACTGAGTGTGTGAGTTGTTGTTGCGGAAATAGAGGGACATACAGTAGCTACCCCTCTGTACATTAAAACCTTCCTTTAATCATAAACTTCCTTTAATGAAATAAGAATAGAGTAGTCCCTCTGTTTCTGTGAACATTTGGTTCCACCACCTCCCTCATGTATACCAATATTTTAAACAGTAAAAATCAGTAAGAAAACAGCCTTCCTTACTAGCCTTGAATGCTGTGCTTCCAGAAGCCATTCTGGGGTGAACCAGGGCCAAGGGAAGGATTGCACAACCTGGCTTCTGGGAGCACAAAAGACTGCCCTGCAGCCCTGTAAATGGTGTGATTTTGCAGCGCATAGGTAGGAAAGACATTTTTCTTATTGATTTTAAAAACATAAAAAAGAGGGCACCAGCATCCACGGATAGTGCAGTCTGCGGATGCTGGACCTGCGGATAAGGCAAATTCCACTGTAACCTCAAAGATGCAATACAGTACATGATTTTCAGTGAGTAGTAACACTAGTCTTGAGCTCATTAAGAAATAATGCTGGACTAAACAGCAGACAATTAGTTTTATTGTTTTTTAAGATGCTGCTCAGAGACTATTTGCATACTCTTCTCAAGAGACACATAATAAGCCCACTCCAGCTACAACAGGAATTTGTGGACTACATAATTTATGGCTTGATAATAGAACTTCGAGAACTACCAGATGTACAAGCTGGTTTCCGAAGAGGCAGAGGAA
>JAJKFI010004591.1:0-10505 GCA_029204185.1 Lerista edwardsae
GAGGGGTCTGTGACCATGTTCTACTGTGTCCTGGGCTACATGGGCCTTCTGGCTATTGTCAGTTTCACTGTGTCATTTCTTGCAAGGAAACTACCCGATAGCTTCAATGAAGCCAAGTTCATCACTTTCAGCATGTTGGTCTTTTGCAGTGTCTGGCTGTCCTTCTTTCCAACCTACCTGAGCGCCAAGGGAAAGTACCTGGTGGCTGTGGAGATCTTCTCCATCTTGGCCTCTGGTGCTGGGCTGCTGGGCTGCATTTTCTTCCCCAAATGTTACATTATAGTGCTGAGGCCAGAATTGAATAGCAGGGAACAGCTCATGACAAGAAAATAGTGACTGGCTCCGATCTAATCCAATCCAATCCAACTTCCCTCCTTGTTTGTACAACGTTCTTAAATGCATTTTCTTTCTTTCTTTCATAAAATAAATTAAAAAGTTTTCCATACAGACATATCCATGGAAGGACTTTCCCATTTCTCCATAGGGAAAATAAGTATTGAGGTTTTTTTCCTCTCCAATCCTGAGCTGTTCCACATTTCTCTGTAGTCACCTAATGCAGTCAATACATTACACTGCAGTTTTCCATTGTCTCCTCTAATGCATCTTCCTATTTGGCATGTTCTTGGGGAATATCCATGTTCTGTCATGCATGGTTAGTCATGTTTAGAATCAACTCAATTTAAGAAATAATCCAAACAATACAAACGAGAATCCTGGATTTTGAATGTCAAGATTTACTGAATGCTGCTAACAACAGATGTTCACCACTACATCTGTATATTCCCATTGAACTAGGCCAATTGGCGCCTTTTTCTCCCTCCTTAAAGGGCCACGAGAGTGAAGAGCATACTCATTAGCATGATGTAACGCTCTTCCATCTGCCCTATTGCATGGCAGTTTTAAAGGAGTGCCGTATGCCGAAAAGCACTGCCAATGTGATCAGGATAGAGAAACTGTATCGCATTTGCTTTTCGATTGTCCACTTCTCAAAGAGCAGCGATCGAAGTTTCCAGGTATGATTTTGGCCAGTTTAGTTGGTTGGATGGGTGAGGTTAGGTTTGTCTTATCCACAGAGGTGGCCGACATAGTGCACCTTTCGTAAGTGTGATCGTAAGTGTGATCGTAAGTGTAATCGTAAGTGTGAATGGCAGCTTTCGTAAGTGTGATCGTTAAAGAGTCAGATTAATGAATATTAGAGATACAATTACTATAATCAAGGGGGGTCAGTAAGGAACATATGTAATATACTGTGTATTGTATATGCCAATAAAGGTTTTATCTATCTATAATACATTTTTTTATTATTACATTTTTATTATTATATATTTTATTATTTTTTATTATTTTGTATTGTTGTACTCAATCCACCTGTTTGTGACCAGGTCCCTTTTCCTGAGGAACAATCCTGTGTGTTTTTTCTCTAAATTGCTAGAACCCAACTTGGTATGCTCAGGCTAACCCTGGAATAACCCTATCAGGTACTCCATTCTATCTAGAGCACTGCACCACATTTCAGAAGTAGCATTCCTTTAAGATGTGCAGTGAAATCACTTGAACTTTCTAATGCCACCAGACAACCAGAACCTTGACCAGCATATTCTAGATTCTTGCTGAATTGAGCTGATGCTTCGTTTGCGCCCTTACTGTTGGGGAGGCTCCAGCCTCTCTGAAGCAGCGTTGGATTTGGCACTGGCCAGCCAGCTTTGCCAATCCAGCGCTGTTTAGGATTATGCCCTCAATCACTAACGAAGCATCAGCTCAATTCAGCAAGAATCTAGAATATGTTGGTCAAGGTTCTGGTTGTCTGGTGGCATTAGAAAGTTCAAGTGATTTCATTGCACATCTTCAAGGAATGCTACTTCTGAAATGTGGTGTAGTGCTGTAGATAGAATGGAGTACCTGATAGGGTTATTCCAGGGTTAGCCTGAGCATACCAAGTTGGGTTCTAGCAATTTAGAGAAAAAAACACATGATGCGCTCTTCGGATCTGCACCTACTAAACTGCAGACGCAGAACTGAGGAGACCGCATGGCCTCAATTGGGGCCGTGCAGCCCCCCAGATGGGCTTCGGATTCAGCCATTTGGCTGAAAACGGAGGCCACCCTTTCCCCGCCCACAACCTCCCTCCTCCCATCAATTCCCCTCCCGGAATGGACGGAGCCTCCCTCACGCCAAGCGGCATCAGATGGCGCAAGGGAGGGTCCCTGTCGGCGCTCTGAAGCTGATGCTACTCATAATGTCAGCTTGCAAGATTTAGCGCCGATGCGGGGTTGCTGCTTAACAACCTTGCATTGGCGCTAATCACATAGTGTTGATGCAACGCCATTGTGTCGACACTACGGGGCAGCCAGGATTACACTGCCCTTCTGCAGGCCTACTTTACGGTGGCCCTTGTGTCAGCCAACATTGCTGGCCAAATTGTGCCAGCTAAACTCCAGATGGTGCTCCAAGTTCCCTCTGAATTCAAATTCATCTTGAGCAGGATCTCCAAGCAACTAGAGGAAGTTAATCAAATCCATTAATTCCAGGCCTCATTCCTGTTGGAAGCTGCTCTGCAAGATCCATCTTTACAGAATCTGTGTCCATCTTGAAACGAGAAGTGTGGTCTAACCCTTCCTCTGAGCACTCCTCAATATTTCCTTTAATATTTAGGATTTCTCCCCCTCCTTTTCCAATATTTGGCGGCAAGGGAGGCCCGGGAGCATCGGAGCCCCTGTGAGGTCTTCCCTGTTAAAGAATGATGAAGGAGGGAGGGAGAGGTATCCTGACTCCATTTGCAGCCCAACTAGAATGGCTCTCCCAAGAGGACAGTGTACATTTGGCACAGTGGCCTCTTTCAAATCATCGCTCAAAAATCTTCTGAAATAATTTGTATTAAAAAGGTTTGCATTCAGGTTTTGTTTGGTTTGAGTGATCAGTCCCAGAAGCTGCAACCCAACAAGAGTCACAATACGGTTGACAAGAAACTTCAAAGAATAACGGAACGATGAGGATACAGGGATTCTGAACATAAAACCTTTTCTCTTGTTTACCAACTTCTGTGCCACATCTGAAGCCTTCCTTAAGCCTGTCTCATCTTAAACCTTCCTTTCCAATTCCATCCTCCACCCTCTCCTTATTTTTAAAATTCAACAAGTTTTCATAGCAAACCCAAAGAATGTGTCCATAAAAGAGATCTGTTCTTAGTCAGATTTTGAAATAATCAAGTAAAACCATTCTTTTCGCTTCTCTTTGGGGCCATGTTTATCCCTTTGATAAAAGATGAATATATCTCTGATGTCCCCTTGGAAAAACTGACGTTTGCAGCCAAACGCTTTTCAGGACGCAATCCTAACCTGGAGTTAGACCGGCACAGTTAGGCCAGCAAAGTTTGGCCAGCACAGGAGACACCGTAAAGTATGTTTGGAGCACTCTTGGAGCCGGAGAGGCCAGCATAAAGATGTGCGCCATCCTCCCTGACTCCGAGACTGGTCGAAACGCACTTTACGGTACCCCTTGTGCCGGCCAAACCTTGCTGGCCTAACTGGGCTGGCCTAACTCCAGGTCAGGATTGTGGCCTCAGTCCCCCGACTTGTTCTTCTGACAGCACCAGAGGAAGGGATGGCAGTGGCAGGGTGAAGGAGCCCAAACTGCCCCTGTTCCCCAACCAAACCTACTACTACGCACGACAGAGCAGATGGCGGAGGGTAACTTTGTGGGAAGACTTTCGGGGAGGCAAAGAAGAGGAAGTGGAAGCCACCTGATGGCCAGGGGAAGAGAAGGCAGGGGGTGCTTGGACAGGCACTGGCATATGATGATGATGATGATGATGATGATGATGATATGATGCTCTGAGTCATTCCAAGGCTGAGATTCGAATTCTACTCCACCGTCTTCTGCCATGCAGCCATTCCAAAGGGGCGTGTTGGGACCACACCTGTCTGTGGGTGGTGGGCATGCGGAGCCACCAAACATTTGGGGTGGTAGCTCTGATGGGCCGAGTAGGAGGGCACTCTTTGTGGTGCCCCTGTGTCATGTACAACGATGGATCATGAAAGCCACTGTTGTCAATAGCCCACAGGGTTGGGTCATCGTTGTCCCTTCCTATCTAAGTAGGAGCACCACCCTTGGCATGACTACTCTGAAGTAAATGTCATTGCCTTCATTGAGGCTTACTCTCAGGAAAGTGTGCATAGCATTATAGCCTCAAAAGAAGCCTCAAAACCTTTCTTCAGATGTGATAAACATGTTTACCGGCTCCTGCAATTCCACAGGGAATGCCGAACTGTGAGTTGGTGACCATATCATTTCATTATCAATGTCTATCATTAGTTTTTTTTTTCTGTGTTCAGCCTCCGTCTCCTATGGGAGTGGCACTAGCCCCTTGCAAACCTAAGACTACAATCTGAAGAGAAAAAAATCCAGAAATCTGTCCAGTCCCCTTTTGAAGGCACTCAGGCCAGAAGCCATCATCACCTCCTGTGGTAAGGACTTCCACAGATTAATTACCCGCTGGGTAAGAAAGTAATTCCTTGTATCTGTTCTCAGTTTCCCAACACTCAATTTTAGTGGTCGTCGTCTGGCTCTGGTATTGTGTGAAGGAGCAAAGTACATCTCTCGATGCAAAGACAATATTTTTGCTTAGGGTCCAACAGCCATACCTGGAGACAGTTTCACCATTCTGGTCAGGCGTTTGTAAATGTGTGGTTTTCTAATGGTAGACTTGTGGATGGAGGAAAATGTGGCTACAGAGAATTTTTCGACGGGTGTCATTCATGGTGCTCCTCCATCTGCTTCCACGCATGATGTGCAAGGGTCACACTGTGAAATGCATGCTAAGTGAACCACATGCTCCTCTGCATGGGTATCATCAGATCGGAGATATCTTCATTGGTGGCATTGCTTCCCTCTTCCTAATTCTTTCCTCTTCATTAGACTTCACAGAAAATCCTCCACCAGTTCTACCAGGGGACATTGGGTAAGGAAATGATCATTTCCACTTGGTGATAATCTTGTTTTGTTCTTTTTTCTTCTGATCAGTCCTAGAGCGCAATCCTCACCTGGAGTTAGGCCGGCACAGTTAGGCCAGCAAAGTTTGGCTGGCAAAAGGGACACTGTAAAGTATGTTTGGACCATTCTTAGAGTCAGAGAGGCCAGCAAAGTGTGCCATCCTCCCTGACTCCGAGAGTGGTCCAAACGCGCTTCAGGGTGTCCCTTGCTGGCCTCACTGTGCTGGCCTAACTCCAGGTGAGGATTGAGCCTATAGTACTGTAACCTTAGCAGAGTGATTTGTTAGACTGACCAGCAGAAAATGAAAATCCAAGTAAGACAAGACAAGACAAAATCCAAGACAAAGAAATGTTAATGTTAGAAATGTTAACATCCCCTGCTAACTGGGCAAGAGGCACATGTCCAAGTGGTCTTCCTCTTGTATTTAGCAGGGGGAGAGTAATTGTCCCTCTTCACCCCTGCACAGTGTCTTGTCTAGTGGCTGTTGCTGATGAGGTTCTGCATTTTTTAGATTGTGAGCCCTTTTGGGACAGGGAGCCATTTAACTGTGTTAGTGTTGTAAACCGTTTTGGGAACCATGTTAAAAAGTGGTATATAACAGTGGTCTATAAATACTTTTGATTGTTTGATTAATTGTTTGATCGATTGATTCAGGATCAGTTGTATCTATACAATTACAAGGCATTGGATATTGATTATTGTGAAATTAAAACAAAAACAGTGTACGGTGTCTCTTGTGCCTGTCAAATTTTGCTGGCCTAACTGTGCCAACCTAACTCCAGGTTAGGATTGCGAGTGACCTCAGAGAAGGGAAGTCCTGATTTGCCATTCAGTCTCTTCACCACCAAGCTACTGCAGCTCTACCAGTAAGTACACACAACCTGTGTTCTTGAGACCAACTTAGGCTATCCGTTTCTTTAAGAAACACAGTATGGCAATATTGACATCAAGGAAACGGAAGTTGATGCAGAACCCAACAGCAATGACTTAAATGCTGAATTGTGTTACTCCCTTTGAACCTGAACTGTTTCCTCATGTTTTATCCTTGTGCGCCTGTCTGTACATGTTTCCTTTCCCTAACCCATAACTGAAATTTTAAATAATAAAGGTTTTTTTTCAAAAAAAAAAAAAAAAAGGGAAAGGCAAAATATCCTTCTGATGCAGAATGCAACTCTTGTTCTAGTGGAGTGCCTAAGAATTACCAGCACATCCTGGCCTTGGCATTTGCAGTCAAGGAGATCAATGCCAACGCACAACTCTTACCCAACATCACTCTGGGCTTCCACATCTATGACAGTAATTTCATTGCAAAGTCAACCTATCATGCTGTGATGCTTCTTCTATCCACACCAGCAAGATTTGTCCCCAACTACACGTGTGACTTCCAGAACAGGCTCATGGCCATCATTGGAGGATTGGACTCTCAAATCTCTCTTTACTTGGCAACTGTCTTGGACATCTACAAGATTCCACAGGTAGGATAGGTGTTTGTGGGTGTTCATGCTTAGGGCTATGATAATGTTATTGTCTCTCACACTTCCTTGTATTTCTTGATGTGAGCTTCAGGATCAGAGGTGGTCCTTCCTCCAGCAGAAGGTCAGTTTTGGATGCTACCCGTTGTCTTACCCATTACATTGGTAATATTGGTACAGTATTCCCTTCAGGTATAAAGCATGCTGGTGACTTTATGCAAGCTACAATTTCTTACAGCTCCCAAGCAATAGTATAAGAACAGGGAGTACAAAGCACAATCCTAACCTGGAGTTAGGCCAGCAAAGTTTGACTGGTACAAAGTATGTGTGGGCCACTCTTGGAGTCCAAGAGACATGGAGTATACAGACATGTGCCATCCTCCCTGACTCTGAGAGTTCACTCCTAACCTGGAGTTAGGCCGGCACAAATTAGACCAGCAAAGTTTGGCTGGCACAAGGGCCATCGTAAAGACCGTTTCGACAACTCTGGAATCAGGGAGGATGGCGCAGGTCTGTGTGCTGGCCTCTCTGACTCAGAGTGTAGTCCAAACATACTTTACAATGTCTCTTGTGCTGGGCAAACTTTGCTGGCCTAACGGTGCCAGCCTAACTCCAGGTTAGGATTGTACCCCTCGGTAATACTTCGTACGAACGGTTTGGAATATCTCAATAATTCTTTGACTAGCATGAACTGCCCTATGCTGCAATGATTTTCTCTTCCCCATCGTCTTCACACCTCTCTTTAGCTCATTTATGGCCCTGTTCCTGTGATGAATGATAAACCCCCAGGTCTTCCCTTCTACCAGATGGTCCCCCAGGAAGCTCTTCAGCATGCAGGGATTCTCTCTATACTTCTGCATTTCAGCTGGACATGGATTGGGGTCGTTGTTATGGATAATGACAATGGAGAAAAAAACGTGCAAAGTCTGGCTCCTTTGTTTTCACGGAACGGCATCTGTGTTGACTTCATAGAAAGAATCCCTCAACCTACTTTTGCTGAAGAACTTAATGACATGCTGCAAGAGGGGGACAGAATCCAAGATAAATTCATGAAGAGCAAAGCCAATGTCTTGGTGGCCTATGGAGAGTCTTACTCCATGGCCATATTTAGTTGGCTTTCAACCCTCTCAGAAGGAGAACATGTGACAAAGCTCCCCAAAAGTAAGGTGTGGATAACAACAGCCCAGGTGGAGCTTACTTCATTTGTCGTTCAAAGGACTTGGGATCTGGGAGTATTTCATGGTGCAATATCATTTACCATTCACTCCAGTGATCTACCAGGATTTCACCAGTTTGTGGAGCGCAAAAACCCATTGAACCCCAGAGGGGATGGTTTTATCTGGGACTTCTGGCAACAGGCCTTTGGATGTGTATTCCCAAACTCAGCTGTGGGTACAGGGAAGGGGGATCTTTGCACAGGGGAAGAGAAGCTGGAGAACCTTCCCGCACCATTTTTTGAAATGAGCATGACTGGCCACAGCTACAGTATCTACAATGCTGTCTATGCTGTGGCCCATGCATTACATTCCATGTCCACATTTAGCATGAAACACATTGAAAGGAGGAAGTCTGAATCTTCAGAGTTCACACTTTGGCAGGTAAGATGATTCCCCCAGGACATTAAAAACAATCAGAGTGCATTCCTAACCTGGAGTTAGGCCGGAACAGTTATGCCAACAAAGTTTGGCCAGCAACAGGGCTGCCGTTAAGAGCGTTTGGACCACTCTAGGAGTCAGGGTGTATGGCACACATCTGTGTGCTGACCTCTCTGGCTGTGAGAGTGGTCCAAACATATTTTAGGTGTCCCTTGTTCCGGCCAAACTTTGCTGGCCTAACAGTGCCAGCCTAACTGCAGGTAAGGATTGTGCCCATTAAGTGTTCAGTCTTCTGCCAATCCTTCCACTCTCCCCCTTCCCAAACCAGGCATGATATTCTGCTGTTGTTATTGCATATATATTATTTGAACCCTGCAGTGTCGTCTCCTCTGAATTCCTGCTCTTCCCTTTTCATTCCAGCTCCATCAGTATTTGAAAAGCGTATCATTTAACAACAGTGCTGGGGAAAAAATTTCCTTTGATGAGAATGGGGAAGTGGGAACTGGATTTGATGTAAGCAACTGGATTTTTTCCTCCAATCAATCTTTTCGTCGAGTGAAAGTGGGGAGGATGGACCCTCAGCTTCCCCCAGAGCAGGCATTCACCCTCTGGGAAGAAACCATAACGTGGCACAGCTGTTTCAACCAGGTAGCTTATCACTGTGGGCATCATAGAATCATAGAATCATAGAGTTGGAAGGGACCTACAAGGTCCTCTAGTCCTGGCACAGGAGTGTCCCAAATGCACCGTAAAGTATGTCTGGTCTACTCTCAGAGTCAGGGAGGATGGCGCATGTCCGTGTGCTATCCTCTCTCACTCAGACAGTGATGCAAACACACTTTATGGTGCATTTGAGACCCTCTTAGTCCAACACAGGGGACTTGTGCTGTCCTAATTCCAGGATAGGATTGCGTCTTCTATACATGTGGCCAAGAATGACCCAAAACTATATTTAATGCATGAATGAAGGTGAGGGAGGAGGGCAAAGTGTTCATTCTATTTTGGTTAAACTACTGTATATGTAAGCAAAGATGCTGTAGCATAATCAATAATGCTCAAGAGCAATGTTTTAGTGAATTGTGTTCCATTTTGTTGCTTTTTAGGGTGTATATTTTTTTAATTGCTTATAGTTTTAAAGCTGAGTAGTGGAACCAGCAGTTTTGTCCCTCACAAATGAAAGTGGGTGTAATGGGGTTGCCATCCTATACTGGGGTCCTACTGAGGTGCAAGCGCCTTCCACCCACCTCCCTCACCCCAGAGAGGTTTCCCTGTGTCCGCTTGCCAATTGGAGCGCCTCCCCCCTTAACCGGGGCTTTGGTCCCGCTTTGTTCCTGTGAGCGAGTTCCCCTTCCCCAGCAAGGAAACACCCCAGCTAGGCACACCTCCAAGTGGAGTAAAAGGTCGTTATTCCAGAAGAGGTTACTCCAGAAGGAGCAATGTCTCTCCCTGCAAAGCAGGGGGCTAGTCAAGGACACGCTCATGGGAAACAGGAAGGATCAGACAACTGGAAATAACAAAGCCAACTAGATCCATTCTGGCACAGTCTACGTGATCCCCACACTGATCTTCAGAGCACCGGAGCTTCCAGCTGTGAAGAACCTGGACAAAGAAGCCTCCCCAGATGAGGCCTGGCAGATTTTCATACTTCTCACCCAGCATTATCTCTCTTCCTTTTGAAGTTAACTCTTCCACTGACAAATGCATCCTAAACCTGAAAGCTTCAGAGCACAATCAAGCTGTTTTAAAGATGTGCACACACAAATGCAACAAGGCTGGAACACCAGCATCTCAGAATCGCATTACATTCCAATCCTAAAGAACTTTTAGTGCTGTTCCCCTTCTTCTCAGTCAGCTTCTGCTGTATTTCTTTAAAATCATATCACATTCTCAATACCCAACACCCTCGTTTGAGTGGGATACAAATAAGGAAAATGGCAAGTGTCACCCTTGAGCCAAAACGTATGTCACAGAACGGTCTGCTTGATTTCTCCTCCACATACCTTCGTCCAGTGCCATCATGCTCATATTTGAGACACTCAAACCAGTGAGGGTGACCTCACAAAGAGCAATGTAGACCTCCTTGTAGCCCTCATTTCCCACCCACCGCCAAGCATTTAATAATCATTGCAGTGCACCAATGGGGTGGGCTCTCTACCTGATCCTGGATGGGAATGATGGAATAACAGCTCCTGTGCAGCTTGAGATATGAAAATGTACATCATGTGTAGAACTCCTACCCGTTCTGGCACCTATCGTTCATGGGGGTACCAGATACAATTTAGGACAGAGAGCCTATACCTTTAAGCATTGTATAGAAGAGAGAATTTGGGCAGGTGCAGCTCAACATGGAAGGGTTTCAAAAGCTGCACCTGTCCAAATTCCCTCTTCTATACCATGGTTAATGGTATAGGCACTCTGTCCCCATTTGTATCTGGCAACCCTAATCGTT
>JAJKFI010004745.1:0-22223 GCA_029204185.1 Lerista edwardsae
CCCCCCCCCCCCGCCCATTGGATGAACCACCCTGGCTCAGAGCCTGGACTCCCCCATAGGCTCCCACAGGTTCTTCACTGCCAGGCCCTGGAAATGGGGTCAAGGAAGCTGAGGGTTTCCGTGGCATTCTGCAAATGGTGGCGCTCAGCAGGCCTTTCCCAGATCATCTGATAAATGCATGGTTTGTCCCAGATTAAGGAGTCTTCCCACACCTTTCAGATTAAAACAGCGGCACGCTTTAGATCAAATCTTTCCGAAGCTGCTGCCCAAGATAATGGCAAGCCTTTCCCTCTCTGGCATTCAAAGGAGGATTGCTGGGACAAGAAGAAGTGACGACCTGCAGCTCTTCCCCATCCCCAATTGTTCTCCCTCCATTAACTTTGGCATCTCCAGCTGCCTGGCAGTTCCACCTTGCTGGTCTTCCATTTGGCCCATCATGTCCCCATCACCCGAGCACCTCATGTGTATTATCTGGACCTCATGCGTGCCAGAATCCTCTAAGGTAGTGGTTCTCAAACTTTTTAGCACCAGGACCCACTTTTTAGAATGAAATCTGCCCGGGACCCACTAGAAATGGTGTCATGGCTGGAAGGACACTCATTGACTCCAGAGCCTGCTGCTTTCCTGAGAATGCAGCCAAATGTTGCGTTCTTTCTCAGCCAATTTCCAATCAGTTGGGTTATTTCTGGGTTATTTCTCAGCCAATCAGAAAGAAGAAGAAGAAAAAGCCTAATTACAACTTTGACACAAGTAAAACAACACATATCCTACCCCCTTTCCAGCATCCCACCTTCCCATATTTTCAATATGGCTGCCCTAGGTGCTTTGCGACCCACCTGAAATTGGCTCGCAACCCACTGGTGGGTCCCGACCCACAGTTTGGGAACCACTGTTCTAAGGTCAGTACTGTGCCCCTCGCATTGCAGCGGGAAGGGAATGGCTTGCTAAAGGCCACCTGGTGAGTGTAAGGCCGAGGTGAGAGTTGAAGCCAGGAAGTCTGGCTTCGCAGCTCAAACCCATTGGTTAGAATGCCTGTCAATCCTGCCAGGCCAAAGAACTTTGTAACAAATCAGCACTAAAGAAAGCAGCACTAGCCAAGGTATGTCTGTACTGCACTGCCAAAATCACAGACGCTTCATGTGGCTCTGACCACATCACGCCCTTTCTTCAGTCCCTTCACTGGCTTCCTGTCCATGCTTGGCTCCACCACAAGCTCCTGGCCCATCCCACCACATCCCACCATGGCCACTCCATGCTCTTGGATCTCGCTACTCTTGTCAGTGACCTCCACTCCTCCTGCTCCACCCCCTCCCTGATGCAAAAGTGCCCGGCTCTCAGAAAACTCCGCCCTTGTGCCGGGAACTGCCCCCCAGAACACTTCCAGTGGGTTTCTTTCACATTCCTTCTTAAAGCTCATCTTTTCCACAATGCTTTAAAAAAAATGCCTCAAGACCCAATCTTATCCAACTTCAGCCCCAATGTAAGGGAACAAAACTTCCCTTATCTTGAGGAGGCCTCCTTGACTGCCCCCCCCCCCACTGCAGCACACAGCACACGCCCCGTTGGCACAGCTGCATTAGTGCTTGGATAGGAGTGGGTCCTCAGTTTCATCTCCCAGCTGCAACAAACCTCAAGTATGCAAGCCTCCCTTCCCCTCCCTGTCCTATTTTATTTCCCTTATGTCTGTCTAGATTGTAAGGCCCTCAGGGCAGAGTCCTGTCCTCTCATTTTGTGTAAAGTGCTCTGTACTTTGATGGTGCTATAATAATAAAGAAATCTAGTTGTTTTATAATAATAGGTGCAAAAACTCCTGTGACGGTAGATCTGTTATCTAGTTAGATGCAAAATCAGACCAAAGGCCTGTCTTATCTCTCATCCTGTTTCTCTCAGTGGCCCAGCAGCTGCCTCTGGGCAGCTCCCAGACAGGAGAGGAAGGCAGACTTCTTTCCTGCCATTGCTCCCCTGTGACTGGTGTTCAGAGGCAGACCACAGCTGGATCTGGAGGTGACGCATGGCATCGTGACTAGTACTCACTGATAGAGGTCTGGTCCTCCAGCAACTTGTCCAGTCCCCTTTTAAAGCCTCCCAAGCCAGTAGTGTACACACATCTGGTTGCAATGAATTCCACAGACTAATGATATACTGTGTAAAGAAGGACCTCCTTCATCTTGGATCTCCCATCAGTCAGTCTCAATGATGACCCAGCCTGGCGATAGTGTTACACCAATTATACTTTTACCAGGTCATTGAATAAACAGAACATTATAGTTCCTAATCAACAGCAAAATGTTACTGAGGCTAAATGGGAGTGGTATCCTTTGTAACTGTTAAAGAGCAAAACCATTTCTGGCTTTTGGGAAGAAGCATAGGCATTTGTGGAGCAGTTTTCAGTTCTGGAGGCAAAGCCCAGAGCAGGGATGTGCTCACTAAGCCCATGTCTGGAGTCACGGCCTTTGTGACTAGAGTCAGGCAGCCCAATTTTGTGGTGGCTCGGCGCCCAGAGGAACAGTGGCGCCAAAATGGCTACCGCTGTATCTATAAGCACCAGGGCAGCCGCTGGAGTCTCCCACAGCGTCAGGGAGCGTTTGCTCCTTTATCCTGTGTTGAGCCCCGGCAGCTCCAATGTGTCTACACGGATCTGGGCCTGGGTTGGAGCAAGTGCAGATCTGAGGAGACAGAGTGGGGCCATAGGATATGGTGGCAGAGTCTGCCGCCATCTCTACCCCCTCCCGGGCCTGATCCTCCCTCCACCCATCCCGAAAAGCTGAACTGCCGGCCGGCGGTGCTACTTACCGCCGGCTGCTCCTCTGCGGCATTTTCATGGCGCCGAGGCCCAGTGCCGACGCACTGGCAGTAATGCCGCCACGCAACGTTTGCGACGGCTGCCGCGCTGCCTGGGTATAGGTTCGGGCCCCGAGTCTCTTGAGTCTCTCTGAGCCAAATTTCACAGGAAAAAAAGAGAGGTTGTGGTGAGGTGTGTGTGGGAGTTGGTATTTAATACCCCCCTGATGTTCCCATCCTATCTGCACTCCAGTCACCTATGTGCTGAAGTCCTTCAAGCACCATTTCTGTAAGCAAAAGTTGTGCTGTTATTCAAGTTGAGCAGTACACCCCTTGGGCCAAATTATAAAGCAAGGACCCCCGTCCCAGCATTCCTGAGGAGCCTGCCTGGATAATAACTGCCTGCTAAGTCATAATAAGCTGGCCCTAGTGCAGACGAACTACAAGCTCTGGATGGTGTGCACTGTGCAACACAGAGAAAAAAAAGCAACCTTCCTTGGTCTCAACTCAATAAACCAATGCTCCCACTCTCCTGCAGCCTGCCCTGTCTGCTTGCTCTGTGCTCTCGTTGCCGACCCCAGTGCAGAGATGATAATGCTAAAGCACCTCAGACATTAACTGAAGGGGGGCGGGAAACGCTATGAACTGCCCAGGTGTTTAAAGCAGCAAACAAAGTATCAGTCCTTATTTTCCACAAGACCAGTGGTTCTCAAACTTTTTAGCACCGGGACCCACATTTTAGAATGACAATCTGTCCAGGACCCATCGGAAGTGATGTCATTGTGGTGCCAGAGCCTGCGGCTTTCCTGAGAATGCAGCAATAAATGGGGTTATTTCTCAGCCATTTTCCAATAGCAAAGTGAATCAGAAAGTGAAAAAAGCCTATTTATAACCTTGACACAAGCAAAAGACAACCACACAGACCTCCCTCTTTCCAGCATCCCACCTTCCCATATTTTCAGTATGGCTGTTCTAGGTGCTTTGCAACCCACCTGAAATTGGCTTGCAACCCACTGGTGGGTCCCAACTCACAGTTTGGGTATCACTGCACTAGGGTTAGGTTCCTGGAAATCCTCATGGATAGTGAATTTGCAGATAATGAACCATTGATCAATCCTATGGGATCAATGGGGTTATGTGCAAAGGATACCCTTTTTGCCCTCAGAAAAATCTAAGAGACCCACAGGAAGCCAGCAGAGTGCATCAAGAAGTGTCAAAAGATCTGTGAATGGTGCGGAGACCTTCCAGAGGCTGCAGGGAACTTCAAAGTGGCACCTGCGACCTGTATGGACCCCTTAAGCATGGCCTGTGGATGCTTCTGCTGGCCATTTTAAAGTGGTCAGCTCTGATCACAGGTGCCATTCTGAAGGCCCCTGCAGCCTTTGGAAGGTTTCTGCATCGTATATCACTAATGAGGACAGAGGCACAGACAGAAGTAGGTAGCTCCTCGCAGATAAGTGAATTAGCAGGTAGCAAGTTTGCATGTAAAGAGGACTGACTGTAACTCTTATAGGTGATGCAAATGATGGCAGGAAGCAAGGAACACTCAGGGGAGGAGAGAGAGCGGGAGGTTGTTGCCCCTGCCACACAGAATGCAAACTGCGCCAGAAGAGCTGAAGTCAGTTCTCATCTATTGCAAAAAACCCTGCCTTCTCCCTTGTTTGCCCACCTCCTTCTCTCCCCTCCCCTCATTTTTTTTTTATGCAGACAAAAATTAAGCCGTTCCTTCAAAGAGACCCTCTCCTGTGTCCTGGCTGCCTCTGCCTGCTTGTCTGTCCCACAGTCTCTCCCAAAGTGCTTTACACTAACTCACAAGTGTAAAGCAGTAGCTGAATACAAGACAGCACAAAGCCACCAATTGTACAGAAGCAGACTGAAACACCTGGACAAAGAGTCTTCATCAAGAGCTGAACAGGTAGAGCTGCCCAGTGAGCCTCACTGGTGACAGCGTTCCTACGCTGGGTTTCCACCACAGCGAAGGCTCTCTCGTGGGTCACCACCCACCATGCCCACAGGGGACACACAGTTGGTACGCCAAGGCAGATCCGTGGGGAGAGACGAGCCTTGCGGGCCCGGAGTGCATTACCTGGCAGCTGTCAGTGCCTCCTCTCTCATGCCCTGCACACAGACTGTGTTCGGTGATGGCACCATCGTACCAGCTGCTGCTGTTGCACTTGTCTGTGGCAAAGCGCTCGACCTGGGCCTCTTGCATGAGATCCGATGGCACAGTGGCTGTTGGGAGTGGAAGCAGGAAGCACTAAGCACTAAGCAGGAAGGGATGGAGTGAGACCCTGGCCGTTTTAATGGCTTAGGGCTGAAGGCATGCAAAGGTGGCAAGCCTTTGTCAGGATCGCAGAGGGACAGATCAGCTAGGTTCTCACCTTGCTCTCTCATCACACCCCAGCCGCTGATGTAGCATTGGGTTAATTCAGATGTCACCACGCTGCTGTCAGGTATGCAGGCTGGTTGAATGAAGTCGCTGCACTTGATGGGCTTGTCGAGCTGCATCAGGGCAATATCGTTGTACTCTGTGACTGCCTGGTACTTCTCGTGCAACACCACTTGTTTGACGTAGCGCACGTGGACCTCTGAGCCAAGGGATGAGAGCTTGGAGGGGCTAATGACTGCACGCCAGTGCGGGACATTCCTAGGGGAGTGGAGGACAGCATAGCACACAGATTAGCTCTGGGGTGTGTATGTGACCCAGTGGCCATGTCACGCAGCTGCTGGGCCATGTCATGACATGACATGAAGGCAAGTCATGGGGACAGAGAACGCCAGGCTCTTCAAAGGGGGATAGTGCATCTGGCCCACCACTGACAGCCCTGGGAGAGTATCGGTTTTTGTCAATACATTTCCCTCTTTCCCTCCTGGGGAGCCTCAGGGGCCATCAAACCAACCCTGTGCAGTGACTGAGGAGCTTTGAGGCTGAGTGGAGATTTGAACTCAAGTCTCAAAGCACCTAAGCCCTGTTCCCTCCTGGGCTCAGTGGAGGACTTTGGAGAAGCACAGAAATGACTGCTTGATAGTTTGCTGAGCAGCATTCAAGTGGCCGCCCCTGTGATGTGCCCCAGCAGCCCACTGCTTGGACTGCTTTCCCAGCCATGCACAAAGACGCCATCAATTTTCATGGGTTCCTACACTAGGTCCTGAGCTTTGTTAAAGGGTGGGTGGAACGAAAGACAAGCCTGTCCCCTTTTCTGAAAAGAAGGTATCTTCCTTGCTAGAAAGCGTTTTGGGCGACAGGCTGAATTGCACTGTGTCCTCATACACTGGGATACACCCATCTAAACGCAGAGAAATGAGGTCTATTCTGGCAGAGGTTGGCAGGGACAAAGGAAGGCACTTCATACTATGCATGCTTTGTAATTGGGCTGAGTCTTTGCCTCTTTGGCTTGTAGGAGGGAGAGAAAGAAGGGGGAACAACGCCCCATTCTTCCTCTTCACCCTCACCACACCAATTCATAATGTTATAAATGCCCTAATCCTAATCCCAGTCAACATTCTTTTTTCAGATAAATACATTAAGCAAACCCTGACCTCAGATTGAGGGTGCAATTCTATCCACACTTACATAGGAGTAAATTTCATTTACTATAATGGAACATACTTCTGAGTAGACATGCATAGGATTGAGCTCTTACTCTCCAGTTTAAATCCTGCAAGGGGGGGGCGGAGAGGAAAATTATCTGAGGTAGCTTATTTTAGAAGTAAGCTACCTCAGAATTCCAGATGCAGGGGAGTGGCAACGGGATGCAGGAATCTTGTTGTCTTGTGTGCTCCCTGGGCCACTGTGAGATACAGGAAGCTGGACTAGATGGGCCTTTGGCCTGATCCAGTGGGGCTCTTCTTATATTCTTAAGACCCAGACTGGGTTCCAAGTTATTATTTACCTCAGAAATTTACCTCAGAATGCCAGATACAAGGGAGTGGCAACAGGATGCAGGCATCTTGTTGTCCTGTGTGCCCTCTGAGGTATCTGGTGGTTCACTGTGAGATACAGGAAGCTGGACTAGATGGGCCTTTGGCCTGATCTAGTGAGTGGGGACTTTATTATGTTCTTATTCTCCGAACTATAAGGATGGGCAAATAATCCAACAGGCTGTCCAGGGGAGTCTCCATCTATGAAGCGTTTCAAGGAGAACAAAATTGTTTTAGGAATAGGACATCATGTCTTAAGATTGTGGATGGGGCCACACAAGTAATGGCCTCTCTTTCCAGTAATGAATTACCCTGGGGATAATAGATACAGTTCAGTGCAATGGTCCTCCGGGAGCTTGGAAATACTGTAAGGGTTTTCAGTGCCTAATCCAATGCTTAAGAGCACTGTAGTGCCCACAGTCCAATGACCCCTCCACATCCCAATATGATGGCCCCTCCAGATGGTTTGCAGGCAGCAATCAGACTGGCAACTTCCTATAATAACATAGGAAAAGCCCTGTTGGATCAGGCCAAAGGCCCATCTAGTCCAGCTTCCTGTATCTCACAACGGCCCACCAGATGCCTCAGGAAGCACACAACACAAAGACACCTGCATCAGGTTGCCACTCCCTTGCACCAGGCCTTCAGATATAACTTACTTCTAGAACCAGGAGATTGCATTTGTCACACAATTCACAATTCACAAACCTTTATTGGCATATAAAACATAAAGCAACCAGCAAGTAACCGTAATACAAACAACAACAAACAGTTGGCTACCTCTCCAGAGCTAGAGTAAATAGTAAAATAGAATGAGACTAAAATTAAGAGTACTCTTCTATCTGTCGACGTTTCATATTAATTTTAACTATGGAGAACAAAAACTCCGCTATTTGTTGGATAAGAATCGGATCTGAAGTCCTGAGGAGAAAATTTAACAATGCCACTTCATCCTTCAAATGAGCCCTGAACTTACAAAAGGAGAAAAACTTATAACGAGCGTAATCATGTAGGGGGCAATGAAAAAAAAGGTGGATCAGCGTTTCTTGAGCCCCCGACATACACGGGCATATTCTTTCATTAAAGGGGATATTCAGAAACCTGCCCCATAATACCTCAGAAGGCATTGCATTACATCTGGCTAAGGTAAAAACACGTCTTACATTATGGTTCAAAAGCACTGAGAAATAAAGTGGAATTGTGCCCAATCTAACAGGCACAAGCCACGGTAGTGGGAAGCGAAGGTTATTAATAGCCCTTGAGAATTCCAAGGCCTGGTTATCCCACAGTTTCTGCTTAACTTGCTTGAGGACAGCCACTAAAGGGGTGTCTCCAAGTAGATTGCATTTGTCCATCATGGCTTGTAACCTGTGATGGACTTTTTCTCCATCAATCTGATAACCCCCTTTTAAAGGCATCTAGGCCAGATGTCGTCACCACATCCAGTGGCAAGGAGTTCCACAGATTGATTCCACACTGGGTAAAGAAATGTTTTCTTTTGTCAAGAAAGAATCTCTCCTGACACTCAATTTTAGTGGATGTCTGCTGGTTCTGGTGTTGTGTGAGACTGAAGAGCCCCAAATGCTGTAGCCTAGCCACTGCTCACCTTTTGTTTCCAAAGCAGTGAGCTGCTGTGAGAATCCACTGGGCAGTAATGAGGGAGCCTCCGCATGCATGTTTGTGCCCCGTCATCGTTGGCAGTTGCAAGCTGACGATCCAGGGCCAGGTCCCTGGCAGGGCATACGCCTTACCTGCCATCTGCTTTTGCCCAGCATCAGGACCCTTTGCCCGCGGACGTCTTCCACAGACACTGGAAAGACACACGATCAAGGTTTCCTCACTGAGTGGTGCCTTCCTCACGTCCTGCCTGGAGTTCATTTCTCTTTTGACTGCAGAGCCTGACCTTGGTCCACGTGTCCTCCTGCCTTGGCCCCCGGGGCTCGCCAGCTTTAGGTACGGTTCTAGTTAGGCCTCTATCCCTGGGCTGTTTGTCTCCTGTCCCGGGGACGACAGGTCTCCAATCCCTCTGCTTTGTTCTCCACCCTTCTGCAGCCATCCGTCTGTAAGATTTGGGGCAGCTGCTAGTTTGAGAGGTTCTTGCACTAGGCTCCTGTCCTCTTCCCCACCCCTGGTTAGGAACGTGATTTCTCCCTCCTCCAGTCTCTCCAAACCATGGAGCTTTCTGGTTCTCATGCCACGCCCCCTTTGGCTGCCCATGCCTTGATGTACTCTGGCATTTTCCCAAGGGATGCCTAGTGCACTGTGCATACTCTGGAAAAGAGGGGCCCCTATTCTCTGCTTGGTCCCAGGTGTTTGAGGTCACTTACTCGCAGGTATCAACTATGGCATGACTGGGCCGGCAAGTGGCAAGGATCTGAAGTAGGAGGAGCAGCCATCTCATCCTACTTGTGGCTTCAGATGCTACTCCCATCACCACATTCACCCAGTACTCATGACATCACAAAATGCATGTATTCAGGCCCTAGCCAATGAGCTCGTGGGCAGTATGACATCACACAGAACACACCGCTTCCTGAATGTTCTTTTTTTCTGTGGAGTGCATGATTAGTGGCATTTATAGGCATGTGTCAGGCCACCAAACTGGTGCACCAGCACTGAAATCATGATGGCATTGGCCTGCTGTCTATGGAGCCCTGCCCAGCATGCTCTCCTTCTTCCAGAATCTTTGGTGCCTGCTATCCTCCTAGTTGGTGTGTGTGCTCATTGCCTTTCCATAGCAAGGTTAGCCTCAGAGTTGGTATGTGCCTTACAGCCCAATCCTAAACCCTGGGCTTTACAACCGTGGAACAGTGGTCCCATTGTCGTAAATGGCAGCAGTGTCAGAAGTCCTGTGGGAACGTGGATAAATCACATGGGAGGCAGGTAGCGGGAGGAACAGAGTGGGGATGGGGAGAAATGGGGGAGTGTCAGGGCAGAGGGGGGTGGGCAGGTGGAGGAACAGGGGAAGGAGGTGGTGGATCTTGGCAGCAACAACCTGTGCCCCCACCCCCAAGACCTAGGGCTGGAAATGATGTCTTTAAGCAGGAAGTGAAGTCATTGTTTTTAAATCAATCACACTTTTTGAAAGTCAAAAGAACTCCACAACCTTATTAGAATGTTCTGAATGCTTTGTCTCTAAGGGCACAATCATAACCAAATTTCGTGCACCAGGGTAAGGGCAATGCAGCTCTGGGGGAACAAACATTCCTTACCTTGAGGAGGCCTTTGTGACTATTGCTGCACTGCAAGATGCAGCACATGCCCCATTGGAACGGCTACGTCAGTGCTGGGAAGTTGGTTAGGATTGCGCCTTAAGTGACGTTTGAGTTTTGAGTGCAGTGATTGATTCAGCACTGAGAACAACACTGCACAGAACGCATTGCGGCTTTTCTGTATGTCATTGCTGATCAAAGTGGTAAAACTAAATTTTAGATTCTCTTCAGAGTATATACGTTCCTCTTCCCCATGTGCTGAGAGTCACCTAGGCATGCACATGGAAAGTGTGACATGCCCGCTTGGAAAGAGACCCGGGAGAGACCATCACATGCGTACGCACACACCAAGACGAGCCCATAGCAAGGCTAATTTCTCTCGCAGCCACAAACATTGAGGAAGTGGCAATTTAATGGGGAAGCCTCTTCCCTAGCCAAAATGAAGCTCGCAAGATGTACCCAGTTTTTTAAAGATAGTTGCCCCAAGCTCTTCATGACCCCCTGAAAATCGGTTCACGACCTCCTTGGAGGTCCAGATCCCCAGTTTGGGAATCAGTGGTCTAGTGGGTTTATGTTTTAAAAAATGGTTACTTGTGTTTAATAAAGCTAAACCTAACCCATGGTCTGGTGTCTTCACTGGGGGTGGGGTGTGAGGGTAATAGGTTACTTGAATGCCAGATGCAGGGGAATGGCAATGAGATGCGAATAGCATCTTGTGTGCTCCCTGAGGCATCTGGTGGGCCACTGTGAGACACAGAAAGCTGGACTAGATGGGCCTTGGCCTGATCCAGTGGGGCTGTTCCTATGTTCCTAAAGGACAATGGTGCAAGACAGAAGACGGTGACTCACAGTTGAATCAAGGGCAGAGCAGAGAGATGCTGAGAAAGAAACTGTGGCCTGTTTTTCGGAAATCTCTGCAGAGCTCACAGAATGGAGCATTCTGGTGCTTGCCAACATTTTCAGTGTTAGTGCAGACAAAGCCACAGCTGGAAAATATTCCTAAGAAATCTCTCTTCTGCCCACAGGTTGGTCTTTTCTTCTGTACTCACATTGTTCTTCCGTGCCTTCCAAGTCTCTGCCCAGTCAAGCCTGCCAGGCATGGCACCACAAGCTCACATCATGCAGCACCCCAAATGGAAAACACAGGACAATCTTTTTGGAAAGCCAACTTTATTCCTAATATTCTTGTACAAGACATTCTGTTAGTTCTCAGGCCAGGCAGACTTGGACTCTACAACTGGGTCCTTGAGAGTTAAGAGGGAGTCCAAGTCTCATCGGGGTTGCCCTTGCCACACTTGATTCAGATGCCAGAACGGCTGGAAAAAAGTAAATGAGGTGCCCTGGAACAATGGCTGAGATGTGGGTTTTGGAGTGTGGTAAAGGGTTAGGGTTTGGGCCAGAGCTTGTGGTCAGGCCTGGGGTCTGATCCCTGATCCACTTGTCGGCACTTGGCTTGTGATCAGGGTAGGGCTTGTGGTCTTCGCTTGGTGCCTGAGCGGCATAAAACCCATTAGAAGCATGAATGAAGGTGAACACTTACAAACCTACAATGGTGTCGGACTGCTGGATAGAGGGCAGGTGGGGGACAGGTTCTCGGGGTTGACTGCTGACCTTTGAGCCCAGTCAGCTGTTATAGTCTTCACTGCCTGACCTGCGTTGTGGCCTAGGGAAATACCAAACTGAGGTCCACATGTTAGGTTTGGCCCAAGGTCTTCGAGTAGTTGCAGGTGTAGTAAGGTGGGGCCTTGGCTTTGACAACCTGTATATGACCCCGATTTTCCCATTCCACATCATGAATGTGTGGGTGATGATTACGGGGGGCGGTCGTGTTGTAGGTTCGGGTCTGTAGTACATAACATTCTCTGGCAAGTGAGCGATTTCTGGGGGTCGCCATGAATACGTTCGTGTTGACATGGTCCACCTGGGCTTCCGCGTGGACCATGGCCTCGGTGGCGGTGGCGGTGGCGGTGGTGGAGGCCTGGGTGTGGGAGGTTCAGTCACCAGCTCGGGCGGGTTCTTCATGGTCCTCTGGATCCAGTAATGGAAATTCTGCGTAGAGGTGAAGACGCCTGGCATCTTTGCCCTGGAGCAGCCACTGCCCCAGCTGTTGAGTCCAACCAGCCAAAAGCGCTCCGTTCTTCCTGTCCTGCACATGAGGGGGCCGCCACCATCGCCCTGTTGCAGGAAGAGGAAAGTGGGAGGAGTAGGCCGTTACGTCAGGACTCCTTCACATAGATATGCATGTGCAATGCCTGGGGTGGTGGTCTGGTGGTCAGGTGCACACCGTCATACCACCATTGCTGCTCCAGCATTAGGAGCCGCTCAGGCATGTGAATGAACTGTCACAAGTCAGACACCAGATGTCCGGGAACGTGAGACCATCTTCCAAGACCTGTCAGTGCTCTTCAGCAACATGAGGTCACACCATACCCTCAGGCCATCCCTGGCATGTCTGTGTCACCCGCAGAGATCCTTGTGCCATTGCCACTGGCAGGCACACTGCTGAAGTACTTCATTGCCTGCTGTATTCCTTTGCTCTGTAATCACCCATTGCTGGAAAAGCCAGGACAGAGGGTTTTCTCTGGGGGAGAGTGGGCCTAGCCAAACAGCACTGTTGCCCTGGAGGTGATGGTTAACCATTGAACATGTCTATGAGGAAGAGGCTCCAGTCACATCACACCCTTCGGGCGCAATGGCCAGCACACAGACGCGCACCATCCTCCCTGACTCCAAGAGTGCGTTACGGTGGCCCTGATGCCGGCCAAATTTTGCTGGCCTAACTGTGCTGGCCTAACTGCAGGTTAGGATTGTGCCCTTCCTTAAATCCCATATTGGCTTCCTGTCAGCACCTGAATTCTTCACAAGCTTCTTTCACTGCTTCCTGGCCTCTCCACCCCCATATCTTGCCACTTCAGTGGCACCACCTGTGGTCCTACAGGTCACCACCTGTGACCTTCCTTGTCTAGCTCTACTAACCTCAGACATCCCCTGAAATCTCCTACCTTATTTGCTGACCACCCATTGCACATGGAACAGCTTCCCACAACACCTCCCTCCTGCCTCTTTTCTTATTTCCTTTTAACCCCTTCTCAAAACCCACCTTTTCTTTGAAGGCTTTGGCCCAACCCCTTAGAACTGGACAAATAAGCAAATAACTGGACAAGTTCTCAGCATCAACTTCCCTGCTCTTCTAATTGTAAGCCCCTCAGAGCAGAGACCTGTGCTGTTGTGAAGTTCTGGACCATTAGTGGACCAGATACAGAGAACTGGCTGGCAGCTCAGGAACGCACAGACATGGGTGCGAGTGGTCCAGGGTGCGTCTTAGTGGGAGCTTGGGAGAGTATCATGGGTAGACCCGAGGGGAGGAACTGAAGTGAGTGTCAGGAGCTGCAGGCTGGCAGTTTCTGGGGCGGCAGGGTATCTTCCGCGAGATGGAGATTGATCTGATCTGTGAAAGAGGCCAGACTGGAAGCAAAGGGAAAGAACGAGCCTGGGGTCGAGGCACCTTTTGGCGTGCAGAGCTGCCAGCTGGAGATGCTACCTGGTGCTGTTGGTTCGGCCTCTCCTCCCATCCAGTGCTCTCCCTTTAACCGAGCCCCGACTCTAGGTGGTATGGTGCCTCTGGAACTCCCCACCACTACAGCTCTGAATCCAAGAGGGAGGGTATCTGCCCCTCAGAACCAGAGCTGGAAAATCAGCATTTCAAAATGGGCCCCTGGGTTGGCTCTGAGACCAAGAGTGGACAGGGTGGGTGGGTGGTGGATAGGATTTGAGACCATAAAGCCCTTCAACAACCTTGTGTGACAAGGGCAACATGCCACACTCACAAGGGCCATGGCGGGGAATCACACACTCCCCCCCCGTGGTGGTTCTTGACACACCTACCCGGCAGTTGTCAACGCCTCCTTGCTCAGACACAGCACACAGGTTTTCCTCTCTGACCCGCATGTAATACCAGCTGCTGCTGTTGCAAATCTCATTGGGCATGAGGTCCACTCTGGCCTCTTGCAGGATGTCAGCATACTCATAAGTTCTACTTTCTGTGAGCAGAAGGCAGGGAGAACACCGAGTTTTTAGCTCCATTTCAGGGCTTCCTTTCCGACCTGAGTGGGGCCGGGGCTCAAGCTTACTTGGAACTGGCAGCAACTGACCTGAAAGCCCAGATCCCTTAAACTCAGCTGTGAGGGCAGCTGAGCTGTAGGTTACTCGTCTCACGGCACCGACTCAGAGCCCTGCTGGATCAAGCCCAAGGGGGCCCATCTAGTCCAGCATCCTGTTTTCCCAAAGTGGGGCAGCGGCATCATGCAGGCAGAACGCTGGGCGGGAGGAACGGGTGAGCGGCAGCCCGCCCGTTGCGTACCGCTCCGTTTCACCATCTTCCCCGCCCCCGGGGGCGGGGAAGACGGCGAAACGGAGCGGTACGCAACGGGCGGGCTGCCGCTCACCCATTCCTCCCACCCAGCATTCCGGCTGCCTGACGCCGCTGGCCCTAACCCATCTCCACCCCACTCTCCAGCCTGGCCTGCCCATAGAGCCATCCTCCCTTTGCCCCATTACGCCTCCCACCGGCCTCCAGAACGTACTAATCGCAGGCCTGCGCCAGCGGAACTAAGTCGGTGCTCAGCCAGTGCAGCTGATGGGCTATGCAGCATCCATGGGTCGGCGCTGCTGCTTGCGCCAGCCCAGTGCGCAAATCTGTGGTGTAGACTTGCCTTATGGCACCTTTGCAACAATCCTGGCCCAGAGCAAGAGCGCTGCGCCGGTGCAACTCTGGTTTAGGATTGCTGTCTCAGGTGTAATGCCTCTGATCATGGAGGTTTCATTTTGACATAATGGCTGATACTCATCAGTGGGCCATCATCCATGATTGGAAGACTGGTAGGGAATTGAGCAGGAGCTAAAATTCTGTGGAATACGTTGCTTCTATTAAAATCATCTGTATTTGTACTTTGATTTTGCCCCTAATCCTTTACACATGCCATTGATATGCGGATGGAAATTGCAAATGGTACGTAGCTTTTGTTCTTATTTGTCAAAGAAAGAGTAGAGTTGAGAGGCATAGAGAATATATAGAATAGAGCTCCGGCTAAGGAATAGCTGCCATAATGAATTGTGCAGTTGCCTTTGCAAATCCGCATAGTTGTGGGCTACGGCATGGACTCTGGTGAGGTAATGGCTTGCGCATGCTCTGCTCTCTCAACCTTTGCCCTTTGAAGAAATGACTGTTTCACAGCAATTACATTTTCAAAGAGTGTAAATAATATGGTTTCAAAGCAAACCAAATATTTCTGGTCAAAGCTATTAATCTGTAATAGGGGTTCACACAAGTGACCAGCATGGAATCTGGTCACTTAAATCTGGTTTAAAACCAGCATGGAATCTGGTTTTTGCTTAAAACAAAAACGTATTTGAGGTACGTCTTGACTGTCCACAATCATATTTTTTTTTTAAAAAAAACCATACATACCAAACTTAAAATTGCGTAACTGAAATGAGATTCTTTCTAAAATCTATGCTGACATTTTGACTGATAGAAAATGTGCAACAACCCATACAGAGGCATCCTTAGGGTTTGCGTCCCCTGATGCGAGAGCTCATTGCATCACCCCTATGATGGACCTCCTATTGTAGCAGACCATAAAGAATAAATTACAATATCATATATACAGCCTAAATGCAACTGCATCACTAGGGTATTTGTAACTTTATTTGTTTCAGTATATAATAGTACAGGTCACCCAACAAACCAGTGGCCAACTTGATGACACTCACACAACTAAATAAGAGTTAGTATTAGGTCTGATACATGGAAATGAGACTTGACTTATACTAACACCTTATTGGTTTCCTGCTGTGTCGTAACAACACCTCATTGGCTCTCAGAACAATCAGGGCGCAATCCAACGCAGTGCCGGAATGGCGAAGCCAGCCGGCCAGCACCATATCCAACGCTGCGTTGGGGAGGAAGGAGCTTCCCCGTGGCAAGGACACGTTCGCGCCCTTACCATAGGGGAGGCTCCAGCCTCCCAGATGTGCTCCTTGGCTCTGCACCTGCTAAACTGCAGGCACAGAGGAGACTTTGTGGCCCGAATCAGGGCTTGGCGGCCTCCTGGATGGGCTTAGGATTCTGCCTTATGGCCGAATCCGGAGCCCACCCACATCCCGCCTTCCCCCACCAAGAACCTCCGTTCCCCCCCAGTCCGAGTCCCGTCATGACACAGAGCCTCCCTCGTGCTGGCCGATGCAAGGGAGGCTCAGTGCGCGAGCAACAGGACTGGTGCTGCCTGCAGCCCCAGTCCTGTTGCCATAGCACCGACACAAGGGTGCCGCTCGGCGCCCCTGTGTCGGCACGACCAACATCACGTCGACGCTATCACATAACGTCGACCTGACAGGCACGTTTGGATTGTGCTGCCCATTTCATTGGTCAGTTTTGAGTTAAAGAAATCTACTTTTTGTTACATAAGGCCATTGTGCTTTCCTTTTCTGGTTATTTGGCTATAACGTTTGATAGAATACAGATATTTCAACATGGCGTGTTTCATTGCATTCTGCATTAAATTGTGCATCGAATGATCTATAACATGGTGGTATTATTCAAAAATACCTAGATTTTCCCAATTTTGGCCAGTAGTGCTCTCTCTCTCTCTCTCTCTCTCTCTCTCTCTCTCTCTCTCTCATGGACACAGACACAGACCCAGAGACACACAAGCATGTCACCCAGTACGTTCCCCCTCCCTGCACTCCCCAGTGCCGCTACTGGATCCATACAACCTTTCTCCAGACAGCTCTTTTCAGGCCGAATCCTGTCTGCAAGATACAGTGACAATTTCAAGGGCTTGGACATGCGCAGCAGGAAGTTGACTTACTACCTTTTTTCAAACTGCAGACATTGCCCCCTCCCAATGGCGTACTGCAAAATGCTTCTGCCGGCTTCCTCAGTTTGTGGTTCATGCTCCGTCCCTGTTCAGAGCAGTATCTCCTACTTACCTTCAGCAGTACGGTCTGCTCTACTTCTTTGGACTTTACCACCTCATTCCCATTTCATTTTCCACAAGTGTAGATCAGGTCTTAAGTACATACAGGCATGCCCCAGTATCCGTGGGGGTCCCATTCTGGACACACCCATGGATACCTGAAATGATGGATACCGTGGACGCCTTTTTAAAGGCAAGGGAACATCAGTGGTTTTGCTGCAACAAGGCAAACAAAAGTGCTTTGTTTAATGTGCCCTATCTTAAGGGACGTGGTGGCTGCTGCTGGGCTTTCCGACCGGAAGGTTGGGAGTTCAAGACTGTGCGACGGAGTGAGCTCCCGTGGCTTGTCCCAGCTCCTGCCAACCTAGCAGTTTGAAAGCACCTAAATGCAAGTAGATCAATAGGGACCACTTTGGTGGGAAGGTAATGGCGTTCCGTGCGCTACGGCGTAGAGTCATGCTGGTCACTTGACCACAGAAGCTTGTCCTCAGACAAAATGCCGGCTCTACAGGCTTTGAAACGGAGATGAGCACCGCCCCCTACGGTCGGTCACGACTAGACCATTCGGTCGTGGGGAAACCTTTACCTTTACCTTTATCTTTTTAATAGGCATCCCAGTATCCATGGATAATTGAAACCGTGGATACTGGGGCACACCTGTCCATGTGAATACTAAGAGACCATAAAGGTTCCAGCCTGCAATCTTACACTTTGCAGCTACAAAGAGAAAGGATGCTTAACGCAGTGTTGTTGCCAGATTGCTGGGGGTCCTGGGGACAAATTCTGCACATCGCATCTCCTCTTGATCATGCATTGGATGCTGCCAATGTCATTAAGGGCACAATCCCAACCTGGAGTTAGGCCAGCACAGTTAGGCCAGCGAAGTTTGACTGGCACAAGGGACACCATAAAGCCCGTTCGGACCACCCTCAGAGTCAAAGAGGATGGCGCACACCTATGTGCTGGCCTCTCTAACTCCAAGATTGGTCCAAACATACTTTACAGTGTCCCTTGTGCCAGTCAGACTTTGCTGGCTTAACTTCAGGTTAGGATTGTGCCCTAAGTATAGATGGATCAGGGCTCTGCCTGGCTACATGGACCTTTAATGGGCATGGATCCTCAGATAGTGCCCCACCAGGCCAACTTCTGCTGCCACCCCTGATTTTCCTCCTGATATTTTTCAGTTCTAAATGGGATTCCCATATCTTCCATTCATTGTTCCCCATGAGGGTAGGAAATCAGCTTAGAGAGAGTGGTTCTTAGCTGGCAAATGACCAGCGGGGAAAGGTTTAAGCCATTTCCCAGGGTTTGCCCTTCCTTTCTCTTGATTTGCAGCTTGCCCAGGCACATTTTGACTAAAACAAATGGACGAAAAAGCCACAGAACTCTGCGTAACATCATGTAGTTTGAGCCTTAGAAACATAGCGCTTGACTGCGGGAACCGACAAGGGAGAGAGAAGGGCTTAAAGCGAGACGTTCTTCTTGCCAAACATGTCATATAAAATTCCCCCAGTGCATCAAACATGCAATGCAAGCAGGGGCTATTACTCTCAGAAGTATTAGTTGCCTAATCATATTACCATTTGGTGGATGGTTCATAGCACGTGCTAGCCCTTTCCATTGCTCGCTTTCAGGGAAAGCAGACGTAGAAAGTTCCTATCATAACAATGGGGTTGTTTTGCAAAACTGGACCTCACTAATCCCTTGCAGAAAACAAGACTTCAGAAACTCCTTCTCGAATCGCACATTCCTCTCTGTTTGCCAGCAGAGCTTCCAAAGAGGTTTTTTAGCTTGTTTCTCTGGACACTGGGAGGTCCCAGATCCTTAGTAAGGGAGCAGCCTGTCATAGGCTGGCTATCACAAAGTTGTTGCATGAAACATTCTGCAGGCTAAATGAGACACTTGGGTAACAAACATCTCTTGGGCAGCCCAGTCCCAACTCAGTCTTTTGTTCTTTTCCCTCTCTTACAACACCAGAACCAGGGGCTGTCCACTAAAATGGAGCATTGGGAAAGTTAGAACGGATAAAAGGAAATACTTTTTTACCCAGCAGGTAATTAATCAGTGGAACTCCTTGCCACAAGAGGTGGTGATGGCATCTGGCCTAGGTGCCTTTAAAAGGGGATTGGACAGATTTCTGGAGGAAAAGTCCATTGTGGGCCATGATGGGTTGTGCAACTTCCTCATGTTAGCAGTAGACTACTTCAGAATGCTAGGTGCAAGAGAGTGGCAACAGGTTGCAGCATCTTGTTGTATCGTGTGCTCCCTGAGGCACCTGGTGGGCTGCTGTGAGATACAGGAAGCCGGACTAGATGGGCCTTTGGCCTGATCCAGCAGGGCTCTTCTTATGTTCTGATGCACATCTATGTTCTGATGACATCTATGTCAGCAGATCAGACCTGGGAAGGGGAGATAGGATATGGTGCACACTGGTGCTGCCCCCTCCCAGATCCAATTTGCTCACCCCTGCCCTATTCCATCACCTCCACAACCCACCCTACCCCTAATTCACTTGCTGCGGTGGGCATCTGGAGGGATGCTGGCACATATGGGAAAGCTTTCACCTCCCTGCCAGCATGCTAGCTAGAAGCATTGTTGAAAAGTTCTTTATGGCACTTTAGCAACACTGTGTGCCAGAGCAGGGCATGCTCTACCTGCGCACCAGATCAATAGGATTGAGGCACAGGGCTGTTCAACTTCAATTGTGTATAAAGCAAAGAGCAAAAGTGGGAGAAGGTAAGGGGTGCAGAAGACTCTCCATGCCCATTGCTTACCCACCGTGCAGAAATGAGCCAGACTCATTTCTGACCCCAGAGCATGGTGGAGAGAAACATGAGGCTGGAGTGCAGGGAGGCAATAAATGGTTAGGGAGATACAGCATCCACATGCCCTTTTTGCTCTTTAAATGTGACTCTTCCCATGATATATGTTGGTGAGGAAAAACATCATTGACAGATACGAGTTTTCCACTGTCACATCTGATTTGACCATAGAGCCCCAGAAACTCCCATTTCTAAATCAGATTCTGTCCTGTGCTAATTCCGTAGGTGTGCTTGCTACATTTTATGTCCATCAGATTATGTTGTGAAAGAAAGCCAGTGTGCTCACATTCTTGCACTGAATGCCTGATCCTAACTAGGCTCATTTGGACACAAGTCCCATTGCTTTCTCTGGTATTTATTTTTAAGTAAACGTGCTTAGGACTGCCCTCTGGGTTTCAACAATACCCTGCCAGCTTCAGAATAAAAACATTGACTTAAGTGGTTTGTGCATTGCATTGTAAATAATGTGGCCCTGTGGGATGATGGTATATTGAAGGAGGCGATGAAATATCCATGCAAGCTTTCTAAGAGCACATCTGCACCAAACGTTTTGCAAAAGTTGGCTCTGCATCTGCGAAAGAGCTCACGTTTTGCATGTGGAACGTCTCCGTTTCAGTACCCTTCACCTCTGCTTAAAAGGTTCTCTAGTAGCAGGGCTGGAAAGGTCTCATCTGAATCCTTGGAGAGCTGCTTCCAGCCAGAACTGACAATGGAAATCTGGCTAGACCAATGACCTGACTCAGCGTACAGCAGCTTCATATGTTCTTGTGGTGCCAATACCAGAACCAGGGGGCATCTGCTAAAACTGAGGGTTGGGAGAGTTAAAACAGATAAAAGGAAGTATTTTTTTTACCCAGCGGGTAGTTAATCTGTGGAACTCTTTGCCACAGGAGGTGTTGATGGCATCTGGTCTTGATGCCTTTAAGAGGGGATTGGACGGATTTCTGGAGGAAAGGTCCATCGTGGGCTATAGGCAATGATGGATTGTGCAACCTCCTTACAAAGGTGGAGGGCTACTGGTACCGGGTGCAAGGGAGTGGCCACAGGATGCAAGCATCTTGTTGTCTCATTCCTCCCTGGGGCACCTGGTGGGCTGCTGTGAGATACAGGAAGCTGGACTAGATGGGCCTTTGGCCTGATCCAGCAGGGCTCTTCTTATGTTCTTATGTTCAATTGGAGGTGCTTGTGGTTTGTATGGCATCAGCCTCCAAGCACGCCTGACTGTATGTCTGCAGGCCCAAGAACAATCATACAGATAAGCTAACATGTACAGTTGCAATGCCAACATTAATGCTGACAGTGTGAAGTTCTCCCATACCATATTATGCCTGCTCCTAGTGGCATGTCTTCTGCTCTTTCTCCAAGAGAAATAGGAGAAACACCATGGGCTGGAACAGACGTGCCTTGCTAGTCTATATAACTGTCTTTGGCTGCACTCTGACACATCCAGCATGACACACAGGAATCTTTTGCCATTGGCTCCCAGCGGAGGAATGTGACTCTCCAGCCAGGATCTCGTTTAAGCAATGTTTTCCCGGGAAAGGCCCTCTCGTAGAAAACTGAACATGAACAAGCAAATTGATAATCAGCAAGGAAAAGAGTTTGTCCTTTGCATGGTGATTTCATGGATCTATTTTTTTTTAAAAAAAATTTACAACTGGCCTGTCCTCTCTCAATAAAGCATGTTAACTACACTTCTCTACTACATTTCATCAGAGACAGCCAGATGTTTTGTATCAGTCTGAGAAATTCCAAATGCCTGGCAATCTGAACATGGTTAAAGAAAGCAAGAAACCACTTTTTTTGCTGGAGATTTTTGAAAAAGGCAGACTGAAAGAAAAAGGTTTTCCCTGGCTAGGGGAAATAGCATTTTTAAACATTTGTCACAACTACTCAGGAGGTAGAGAAGACCTTATCCATCCTGTCTGTCCATGTTTTGGCATCAGTCCCTCTGCCTGGACACAGGCCAGCCTTTGCTCCAAATGCACATGAAGCTATTGAAGGGAGTCTGAGAAAATTCCTCCAGTGTATTACATGGTTGCTTTGTAGAAGAAATTGGCAGGAATACTGCTGGCATCTACCTACCAGTCCAGGCGGCTGTCCTGGTGCATTTTCATTCACATCTTGAGTGTTGAGTGTCAGGGGCTATAGCTTAGTGGTTGGGCATCTGTTTTGCGTGCAAAAGGCCTTGGGTTCAATCAACGGCTTCTCCAAGCAGGGCTGGGGAAGAACTGCCTAAAGCCCTAAAGATGGGCTGCCAACTAGTGTAATCAATCCTGTGCTAGATGGACCAATGGTATGACTTTGGCGCAATCCCAGGCGCTCCATTGCATCGATGCCATGTCAGTAGTGCCGAGCAGCACCGAGCAGCACCCCTGCGCCTGCACTAGAGTTCCCAGGCCAATGATATTCATAGCGTCGGCCCAAGAGGGGAGCCTCCCGTGTGCCAGCTGAGTTCGGCTGGCACGGGGGAGTTTCTGGGAGGAGGGAGGGTGGGAAGGAGGCATAAC
>JAJKFI010004747.1:0-10926 GCA_029204185.1 Lerista edwardsae
TGCTACTGTGGGCAGGAATCCCTTAGAAGAAATGGAGTAGCCTTCATCGTGAACAAGAGAGTGAGAACAGCAGTACTGGGGTATAACCTCAAAAATGATAGAATGATTTCCATTCGGATCCAAGGCAAACCTTTCAACATCACAGTAATCCAAGTCTACGCCCCAACCACTGGTGCTGATGAGGAAGAAGTTGACCGCTTCTATGAAGACCTAGAACAGCTTCTAGAATTAACACCCAAAAAAGATGTCCTTCTCATCATAGGGGATTGGAATGCTAAAGTAGGCAGTCAAGAGGTAAGAGGAATAACAGGCAAGTTTGGTCTTGGAGTACAAAATGAAGCAGGGCAAAGACTGATAGAGTTCTGTCAGGAGAACACATTAGTCATAGCAAACACCCTTTTCCAGCAACACAAACGGCGACTGTACACATGGACTTCACCAGATGGTCTACATCGAAATCAGATTGATTACATTCTTTGCAGCCAAAGATGGAAAAGTTCCATACAGGCAGTCAAAACAAGACCTGGAGCTGACTGTGGCTCAGATCATCAGCTTCTTCTTGCCAAATTCAGGCTTAAACTGAAAAAAGTAGGGAAAACCGCTAGGCCCTCCACGTATGACCTAAATCAGATCCCCTACGAATATACAGTGGAGGTGACAAATAGATTTAGGGGCTTAGATTTGGTAGACAGAGTGCCTGAAGAACTTTGGACGGAGGTCTGTAACATTGTACAGGAGGCAGCAACTAAAACCATCCCAAAGAGGAAGAAATGCAAGAAGGCAAAGTGGCTGTCTGACGAGGCTTTACAAATAGCTGAGGAAAGGAGAGAAGCCAAAAGCAAGGGAGAAAGGGAAAGATATACCCAACTGAATGCAGATTTCCAGAGAACAGCAAGGAGAGATAGGAAGGCCTTTCTAAATGAGCAATGCAAAGAAATAGAGGAAAACAACAGAATGGGGAGGACTAGAGATCTTTTCAAGAAAATTGGAGATGTCAAAGGACAATTTCATGCTAAGGTAGGCACAATAAAGGACAAAAATGGCAAGGACCTAACAGAAGCAGATGAGATTAAGAAGAGGTGGCAAGAATATACAGAGGAACTCTATAAGGCCGATCTCAATGTTCCTGATAACCACAGTGGTACAGTCACTGAGCTCGAACCTGACATCCTGGAGAGTGAAGTCAAGTGGGCTTTAGAAAGCCTCACTAACAACAAAGCTAGTGGAGGTGACAGCATTCCAGCGGAATTACTCCAAATCTTAAAAGATGATGCTGTCCAAGTGCTGCTCTCCATATGCCAGCAAATTTGGAAAACCCAACAGTGGCCACAAGACTGGAAAAGATCAGTTTACATTCCAATCCCAAAGAAGGGCAATGCCAAAGATTGCTCGAATTACCGCACCATTGCACTCATTTCACATGCTAGCAAGGTCATGCTCAAAATCCTACAAGCTCGGCTTCAGCAGTATGTGAATCGAGAACTACCAGATGTACAAGCTGGTTTCCGAAGAGGCAGAGGAACTAGAGATCAAATTGCCAACCTTCGCTGGATCATGGAGAAAGCAAGAGAGTTCCAGAAAAACATCTACCTCTGCTTCATTGATTATGCTAAAGCCTTTGATTGTGTGGATCACAACAAACTGTGGCAAGTTCTTGAAGAGATGGGAGTTCCAGACCACCTGATCTGCCTTCTGAGAAACCTTTATGCGGGTCAGGAAGCAACAGTTAGAACTGGACATGGAACAACCGACTGGTTTAAAATTGGGAAAGGAGTACGACAAGGCTGTATATTGTCACCCTGCTTATTTAACTTATACGCAGAGTACATCATGAGGAAGGCAGGGCTGGATGACTCACAAGCTGGAATCAAGATTGCTGGGAGAAACATCAACAACCTCAGATATGCAGACGATACCACTCTACTGGCAGAAAGTGAGGAAGACCTAAAGAAACTTTTGATGAGGGTGAAAGAGGAAAGTGCCAAAATTGGTTTGAAGCTCAACATTAAAAAGACTAAGATCATGGCAACCACTCCCATCACTTCCTGGCAAATAGAAGGGGAAGAAATGGAAGCAGTGACAGACTTTATTTTCCTGGGCTCCAAGATCACCGCAGATGGTGACTGCAGCCATGAAATTAAAAGACGTTTACTTCTTGGGAAGAAAGCTATGGTGAACCTAGATAGCTTAATCAAAAGCCGAGACATCACCCTGCCAACAAAGGTTCGCATAGTCAAAGCGATGGTTTTCCCAGTAGCCATGTATGGCTGTGAGAGCTGGACCATAAGAAAGGCAGAGCGTCGAAGAATCGATGCTTTTGAATTATGGTGTTGGAGAAGACTCTTGAGAGTCCCCTGGACTGCAAAGAGATCCAATCGGTCAATTCTCCAGGAAGTCAAGCCTGATTGCTCCCTGGAAGGACAAATGCTGAAGCTGAAGCTCCAATACTTTGGCCACCTGATGAGAAGAGAGGACTCTTTAGAAAAGACCCTCATGCTGGGAAAGATTGAAGGCAAAAGGAGAAGGGGGCGACAGAGGATGAGATGGTTAGATAGTGTCACCGAAGCAATGAATATGAAATTGGGCGAACTCAGGAAGCTAGTGGAGGACAGGGAGGCCTGGCGTGCTGTGGTCCATGGGGTCGCGAAGAGTCGGACACGACTTAGCGACTGAACAACAACAACAAAATCTAGATGTCACTAGGGCATGGGTCACTGTGGCCAGGTCCGCACAGCTCAGGTACGGTCGCAGCTGGCGAATCAGCCGAAGCTGAGCAAAGGCTCCCCTGGCCACCGCCGACACCTGAGACTCCAGGTGCAGCTGTGAATCCAGGAGAACCCCCAAGCTGCGGACCTGCTCCTTCAGAGGGAGTGCAACCCCATTCAGAGCAGGGTGATAGTCCAATACCCGAGCTGTGGATTTCCGGACCAAGAGCACCTCTGTCTTATCCGGATTTAATTTCAGCTTGTTCGCCCACATCCAGCCCCCAACTGCCTCCAGACAACGATTCAGGACCTCAACTGCCTCCTCAGAATCAGGGGGAAAGGAGAGATAAAGTTGGGTGTCATCAGCATATTGATGGCACCCCACCCCAAACCCCCGGATGACCTCTCCCAGTGGCTTCATGTAGATGTTAAACAGCATAGGGGACAAGATAGACCCTTGTGGCACCCCAAACTTAAGAGGTCGGGGTGCCGAACAAGCATCCCCCAGCACCACCTTCTGGGATCTGTCAGCCAGGAAGGAGCGGAACCACTGCAGAACAGTGCCTCCAAGCCCCAACCCAGCCAGCCGGCCCAGAAGGACACCATGGTCGATGGTGTCGAAAGCCGCTGAGAGGTCCAGCAGGATTAACAGGGATGCACTCCCCCTGTCCATTCCTCGGCATAGGTCATCCACCAAGGCGACCAAGACAGTCTCCGTCCTGAACCCCGGCCTGAAGCCAGATTGGAAAAGGTCCAGATAATCCATTTCCTCCAGTACCTTCTGCAGCTGTGACACTACCACCCGCTCAATCACCTTGCCCAGAAATGGGATATTCGAGACTGGCCGAAAGTTGTTTAGATTAGTGGGATCCAGGGAGGGTTTCTTCAGGAGGGGGCAAACTATCGCCTGCTTCAAAGCAGGCGGCAACTCCCCCTCCCTCAGAGATGAATTCACCACCCTCCGTGTCCACTCGGCCAGCCCTTCCCAGGCAGCTCTAATTAGCCATGCTGGGCAAGGGTCGAGCGGGCAAGCAGCAGGTCTCACACTCCAGAGAATCCTGTCCACATCCTCAGGCTCTACAAGCTGAAAAGAATCCCAAATCATAGGACAGACAGGTTCCCTTGGGACATCACTAGATATGCCCACAGCGGTGTCCAAGTCATGCCGAATCTGATCGACCTTCTCTGCAAAATGTTTTGCGAACTCATCACAGCGAGCCTCTGTGTGCTCCTCCCCGCCAGTAGGGGGGGCCAGATGTAGAAGGCTACGGACCACACGAAAGAGCTCAGCTGGACGGTTCTCTGCAGATGCGATGGTGGCAGAGAAGTGAGCCCTCTTAGCTGCCACCACAGCACTAGAGTAAGCTTTTAACTGGGCTCTAGCCCGTGTATGGTCAGATTCGGTACAAGTCTTTCGCCACTGACGCTCTAGTCATCTGCCCTGCCGCTTCATCATTCGCAGCTCCTCAGAGAACCAAGGAGCCGCTCTGATTCTGTGACTGGGAAGGGAACACTCAGGAGCGATCTCATCGAGGGCCCTGGCCATCTCCGTATTCCAGAGGTCGACCAGGGCACCGAGTGGGTCTCCAACTCTGGCAACAGGAAAATCCCCCAGAGCCCTCAGAAATCCATTTGGATCCATCAGCCTCCGAGGGCAGATCATAAAGTGCGATCCCCCGCCATTGCAGAGGTGAGAGGCTGCGACAAGCCTAAATCCCACCAGACAGTGATCTATCCATGACAAAGGAGTGATCTTAATGTCCTCCACTTCCAGATCATCATCAGCCTGCCCTGCAGTAAACACCAGGTCCAACGTGTGTCCCGCATCATGCGTCGGGGCAGATATTCTTTGAGACAGACCCATGGTTGCCGTGGAGGCCATGAAGTCCTGAGCCGCAGCTGTTCCCGGGGCCTCGGCATGGACATTAAAGTTCCCCAACACCAAAAGGCGGGGGGACTCCAACACCACGCTCGAGACCAGCTCCGTCAGCTCAGGCAGGGAGACTGCAGGGCAGCAAGGCAGGCGGTACACCAACAGAATCCCTATTCTGTCTCGCCCCTCCAACACAACGCGAAGGCACTCAAACCCGGTGGACTGCTGAACAGGGTATCTGGTGAGACAGATGGAATCCCGATAGACCATTGCAACCCCACCTCCCCGCCCCTGTAGTCGTGGCTGCTGAAGTACCCGGAAACCCGGCGGACAAATCTGGGAAAGATTGACCCCTCCCAGCTCATCCAACCAGGTCTCCGTGATACATACCAGGTCGGCTTTCTCCTCCAAGATTAAATCATGGATTAGAGAGATCTTATTATTAACCGACCTGGCATTCAGAAGCAGCAGCTTCAGACTTGGGCTGTTGCCAGGAGTACCCAGGGTCAGAGGGATGAGAGAAGGGCCAGAAAGAGGGACAGTCTGTCTACGACTGACCCTCCTTCTTCTGTAACGTCTGGCCCAACCCCCACCGCCATACCTTACGTGACCCGTAACTCTGCCGATGGTGGCCCCCCTCCCCTCCCCTGAGCTCCCTCGTGGTGTTAAGCACATATTTCCGGCTGGGACGACCTTCAGCCAAACTACAACAGCACACACAATCTAAAAACAAAAACAAAAACAAAAACAAAAACACAGACACTCACTCACTCACTCACTCACACACACACACACACACACACACACACACCGACCTCACTGCAGCAACCCTTACCCCCCTCACACCGAGGTTTGGGTTGCTGCAGATCTCTGCCTCGGGTTTTAGGCCTCTCTCACAGAGGCAGAGGCCCTCTAACAGCTGTCCCTACCTGCCTCCCTCACCGAGGCAGGTAGCACTTTCACCCCTCCTGGCCTGACTCACACTCAGGCCAGGATCCCTCACATTCACGCTGTCACTCACTCAATTAAAAGGCTGGTAGAAGGCTTGCTGACAGGCTGCTAAGCTCTCAAAGTATGAAGAGCTGGAGCTCTTGCCTCACAAACCTTTTGGAATTCTTTGAAAAGGTCAACAGGCACGTGGATGTGGGTGAACCTGTGGATATCATATACCTGGATTTTCAGAAGGCATTTTGACCAGGTCCCCCACCAAAGACTGCTGAAGAAACTTCACAGTCAGGGAGTAAGAGGGCAGGTCCTCTTATGGATCCAGAATTGGTTGAGGGCCAGGAAACAGAGAGTGGGGGTAAATGGGCAATTTTCAGAATGGAGAGAGGTGAAAAGTGGAGTGCCCCAGGGATCTGTCTTGGGGCCCGTGCTTTTCAACTTATTCATAAATGACCTGGAGACAGGGATAAGCAGCGAGGTGGCCAAGTTTGCGGATGACACAAAACTTTTCCGGGTGGTGAAAACCAGAAAGGATTGTGAAGAGCTCCAGAAGGATCTCTCCAAGTTGGGGGAATGGGCAGCCAAATGGCAGATGCGTTTCAACATAGATAAATGTAAAGTGATGCACGTTGGGGCAAAAAACCAAAACTTTACCTATAGGCTAATGGGTTCTGAGCTGTCTGTGACAATTCAATGAAGGTATCAACCCAGTGTGCGTCAGCAATTAAGAAGGCCAATTCCATGCTTGGGGTCATTAAAAAAGGGTTGAGAATAAAACAGCCAAATTATCATGCCATTGTACAAATCGATGGTAAGGCCGCACCTGGAATACTGTGTCCAGTTCTGGTCACCGCATCTCAAAAAGGACATAGTGGAGTTGGAAAAGGTGCAGAAGAGAGCGACAAAAATGATTACGGGGTTGGGGCACCTCCCTTATGAAGAAAGACTGCAGCGTTTGGGGCTCTTCAGTCTAGAAAAAAGGCGCCTGAGGGGGACATGATTGAGACATACAAAATTATGCATGGAAGGGATAGAGTCGATAGAGGGATGTTCTTTTCCCTCTCTCAAAACACCAGAACCAGGGGGCATCCACTAAAACTGAGGGTTGGGAGAGTTAAAACAGATAAAAGGAAGTACTTTTTTACCCACCGGGTAGTTAATCTGTGGAACTCGTTGCCACAGGAGGTGGTGATGGCATCTGGTCTTGATGCCTTTAAGAGGGGATTGGACAGATTTCTGGAAGAAAAGTCCATTGTGGGCTATAGGCCATGATGGATTGTGCAACCTCCTTACATTAGTAGTAGGCTACTTCAGAGTACTGGGTGCAAGGGAGTGGCAACAGGATGCAAGCATCTTGTTGTCTTGTGCCTCCCTGGGGCACCTGGTGGGCCGCTGTGAGATACAGGAACCTGGACTAGATGGGCCTTTGGCCTGATCCAGCATAGGGGCTCTCCTTATGTTCTTATGTTCATTGGAAAAGTAGTCTATTTTAATTTCTGGAAAATACTTAAACATCAAAATGCAGTGTTCCGTGTTTTTATTCAGATGTTTTAACTGCCAAAAGGTAGCTGTTAATGCCCCATAGATGGGTTTCAACAACAACAACAACAACAACAAAACCATCCGTAGGTTAAAAAATTGCCCAAGACAAATTATCTAAGACTTTATTTGAATTGGTAGAGGCTTTAGAATTAATAGATATTTGGAGAAAATAATTGCAAGTAAATGTAATTGCAAAGGAATGCACCTACTTTCAGAAAGACAGAAATCATTCTCAGTGTTTGACATATTTTTAATATCTAAGAATTTAGTCTTAAGCAATACAAAGGCAAAGTTACTATCAAAATGTTTTTCAGACCATAATCCAATAACACTGTCGATAAGGAAGAAAAGGAAGAAGTGCAAATGGAGGTTAAATGATATTTTTTTAATCCGACTTTTTAATCTGACTTAAAGCATTTTCACCAAGTGTGATCACTGTCATATAGGTGGTAAATATACTTAAAGCATTTTCACCAAGTGTGATCACCGTCATATAGGTGGTAAATATACTTAAAGCATTATCACCAAGTGTGATCACCGTCATATAGGTGGTAAATATACGTGTTATGCAGTGGTGTCATTCAAATGATTTAGGAACAGGAACTCACTTTTGATTGGCACTTGTTGGGGTCCGCCCATCGGAAGTGATGTCATGGCAGGAAGTGATGTCATCAAGCAGACCCAACAATTCCCAAACTATTCCAGATCACTCTCAGAGCATGTTAAGAAGGCCTGAGAAGGGGGACGTCAGCTCTTCCCAATCTAATTCTTTTGGGCTGTGTGTGCCTGATCATACTCTAAAGAGTTCTCAGAATGTACACAAGGTCTTCTAAACCCATCATACTGTCAGTGATTTGGAGGTAGGAGGAATGCAATGACACAGGAAAATAGGATAATCTTTACAATTATGGGCAGAATTCAGCCAATAGTTCTCAAGGCTGAAATTCTAAACACACTTTCTAAAGAGTAAGCCATTCAGCAATATATGCATAAGTCTGCAAGTATAGGCCTGTCTTTTTGGAAGATACAACTGAAAATAATGGGGCTGACTTCTGAGTAAACAGTTTAGATCAGTCTTTATGTCTTAGGGATTTCAACTGGAGGGAGAGTTAAGCACATGTTTGACTACTCAAAATCAATGCAATGTAAAAGCACTTAAATTACACTGGATCATGCCCAATTAATAATAATTATCACCTGTAAATAACTGCGCTGGGTAATCAACGCTGTGCAAACTTTAGAGTTGGCAGGAGGGAAAACCAGCCTTTAACAACAGCTTAATTCACAGAAACCATCATACTGAACTATGATTCCTACTTGGATTTACATCATATAGTGATCCACTTTGCAAGTTACTAGTCCACAGTATCCCCAGTTCAAGCTTCATTTTATGCCATCCAGACCAACAGGATGCTGCATGTCATTTTAGTAGACCTATGAATGGTCACAGACTATGTCTCATATTCACAAGAAATTTCTTGCTTCTCAAGAGAGACAGGAGAAATCTCGTGCTTCACTATGTCAAATAATGTTGCTTTAAAGTAGTACCCACATCATTTAAGATTCCAGCAATAAAAGCAACAAACCTTGTGGGAGGAAATCTAGTTAACCTATTGAGGGGGGGTGTAACTCCCCTCCTCAGGTGTAGCTGCTGCTGCCACCAGCCCAGGCTCAACACAACAAAGGGAGCTCCTGGGCAAAAATCCCTCTTAAAAGAAAGCCAAATAACAGATAAAACCCAATTTTATTGACATATATTAAGAGTTATAAATAAACTACAGAGGCTCTGTACCATAAAACCTGAATATTAAAATGACAATAATCAACCCCTTTGTTTATAACTTAACTGAGAGGAACTCAAAGGACAAAAACAACAACAAAAAATCCTATAGGATTTTTACCTTACTGACTGACTACAACCAGCTTCCACAGCACATAGTGAGGCTAACCTTCCCTGAGAGCAGCCAAAGGGGTCTGTTCCCTGAGGCTTTTAACTTTATATCAATGAACTAATCACCCCCACCTGAGCCATTTACACTTGAGTAGTTCTCTCCCAACTAACCAGGTTCACATAAGACCACAATTTCATGACACCCACAAAGAACAACAACTACGTGTACATCTTCCCTTTACACTTTTCTAGAGAACTCACCACAGTTCCAAATACAGGGAAAATCAACTTCCACAAAGATCGATATAGTGAATTGCAGGCTACAAGGAAGTGCAGCAATGCTAAGCTCTGTGCTCACACAAAATCTCTTCATGCACAATGATCCTGCAAGGGAAGTCTGAAAGGAAAGGCATTTCTAGGAGCACTTAAAGGCGAGGCTGGGGGCGATCCTGCAAGGAGGGAGGGAGGTCTGCATTTCTAGGAGCACTTAAAGGAGAGGCTGGGGGGCAATCCTGCAAGGGGGAGAGGGAGGTCTGCATTTCTAGGAGCACTTAACAGAGAGGCTGGGGGGCGATCCTGCAAGGGGGGGAGAGAGGTCTGCATTTCTAGGAGCACTTAACAGAGAGGCTGGGGGACGGAGCAAACAACAACAAAAAACAAAGCCAGTGATGAGTGGGCGGAGCCAGCCCTAAGGTTAGGTTCTGGAATGCACGTTCCGATGTCTTTCCCCTCCATGTCACCACTGCTCCTCTCCCTTGCTGCTGTAGCCAGTAAGCAATGCCAAGATATTACTTTTCCCTGTGAGGATTGGCTAAAACGATGCAGGAGAGGAGTGATTCCACTGCAAGGTAAGGCTTCTTTCAAAACTTAAGAGCTTTGCCCTCCCTTAGATTTGCCTCTGCTTGCAATTGAAATTCAAATTCAAATGGGCGGGAAATGGCCCTGTTTTCTGGTCCAATTAACAAACGGAGCCACACACAAAAAACCCACGAAGTGCAAAGCAAAAAACACACACACCAACACGAAGTGCAAAGCAAAAAAAAACAGAGCAAAAAAAAACCTGAAGCAAAAAAAACAAGGAGCCAGCAATGAGTTAAGTGGGCGGAGTCCACTAATTGTAACAACCCGAACGCCGTTCCAGCTGCATGACAGCACTGGCGGGCCAGCTGCCGTGGGCGGGGCCAGCTCATTTAGAAACCGGTTCTCGGGAACCGGTGAGAACCGGGTGCATGACTACACTGGTGTTATGCCTGTGACTGTTAGCAGACACAGCCCACAAGCATAAAACAGGCTTTTCTTTTACACTTTTTGCAATGGTGGAGTGGGTGGGCATGCCTTTTGAAGTGTTTCTTGAGCCTATACTGAGCTCCATGCTCAATGGATCAGGACCATTACGATGGTTTTATGATGGATTCCTCTTCACCTGAACGCCAATTGGAGCAAAGGCATGTTTGCTACTCATGAGTAAACATGACCACGTAGCTTAGTTTGGCTTTCCATAGGGCTCAATAGTCATTTTGGAAGAGGGGGGCTTACTTCTTGAATGTCTTTTGGAGTCTGCTTTCATCAGATTGGGACCATTCTGGGGACCGGTCCTTCAAAATGGACTGAGTCATGTTCACTTGTGAATAAATGCAGAGTGCAGCTCTGCTTCACTTTCTATAGCGCTTAATGCATTTCCTTTGGCAGCTTCTGGGCAGTCAGAAGTACTCAGAACAATTAGGATTGCTGAACTTGAAAACATATTTTGCAGCATGGGCCTTTATTTGGTTGAAAGAATGGTTGTTACTACGAAATAAGAGGCGGTTGGACTTAGAAGGGTCAGATGTAAGGTTTGGGTGGCATGGCTTTCTATGGTATGAAAAAATTAATTTAAAAATCATTATATAAGACATGCTCTATTGAGAATATGGAACAAATTTAACACACACACACACACACACACACACACACACACACACACACACACA
>JAJKFI010004752.1:0-13284 GCA_029204185.1 Lerista edwardsae
CAGAAGGCCTCAGAGTTCCTCAGGAGGCCTCAGAGTTCCTCAGGCTACTGACACACAGTGTCACATACTGGCAATAAGTTATATTATACAGTGTGGTACAATCAGTCTTGTCAATGGTGCAAGAACGCAGAATAAGATTCAAATAATATTCCTCCAAATCAGCACCTGGGCACAGCCCAAGGTCATTTTCATAGTGAGGTGAGAGATGGGATTTTGCTTCACATAGGAATCATCCAGCAACTAAAGGGTTAGCAGCAACTAAACCTTCTTGAAAGGTTATTTCTTGCCTGTAGCTGCTAGAGCAGACAAATCAATGAGAAAGATAATTTTTTTTCTCCACAGCTTGTTCTAGGGCTAGGGTGGGAGGGAACCTCTCTTGTATCAGTATATGGGAAGCTGCAAGCTATATGCAAGTATATGGGAATCTGCTGCAAGCTGCAGAAGCCAACTCTGAAAAAAATAGGTTTTTTCCCAACATGTTTATAAGCAGAGAAGGGTCAAGGAAAGTCCAGGAGACTTCTTGTCTCCAGGTAGCAGAACCCTGCAAAAAAGAGCTAATTAGTCAGATTACAGCAGTCAAAGCTATGCCAAATATTCACTTTTGCAAGAATGAACTTCTTACTCCATGATTGGTACTCTACGGCCCCCTTCTGGAAATTCCTGAAGTAAGCAAGCTGTGTGCTCACTGAAAAATGAGTTTTTTAAAGATTTTCAGCAGGTAAACATAGCGTTTTTTCAACACTTCCATAGAAATTGATACACAGCACCATGGATAGCGGGCCAGATTTGGACAGTACACATTAAACATCCAGTACCATTGGTAGCCAAAATAACCAATTTCAGTTCAGGTATATGGGAACACTTTGACAAGGTTCCAAAAACATAATTGCCCTGAGAAGGGCGGTGGCTGTACATGTTTCAAAAGGCAAAAGACTTTTGTGCAAAAATACCCATGGTAGTAAATGGGTTAATTAAGAGACTGCACTGGCTTTTCAAGGAGGGCTCAAAACGTACCTATTTTGTCTGGCATTTGGATGATGGTTGGATGTTTGCCCTCTCTGCATCTGGAATAGTGCTGTAGCTTGACTGCTCCCCTGGATTAATTTGTCTTCTCCACACCCAATTGTCTTGACAATGAATGTTTTGGCTACAGGTGAGCCTGGACCCAAGCCTATTATTTTAGCATCCTGTAACATTCTGTAGCCATATTCCTAGCTCTCCCCAAATACAACACTTATTGGCAGAGGCAAATTCAGTGTATGGGGATAGTCTCACCCTGTTATCTGAAACTGAGGAGAAGTGAGGGTGGGCATGGCTGTTCATGAAGCACAGCGTTACAAGGGGGTGGGAGTAGGTGACACTTGAAAGCTTCCTGTGCTTGGGCACACTGTACATGAGAAAAATACAGCTTGAACAAGCTTCTTTTATTCCATTATGTCTTACAAGCCCCAATTTACAGCAGGTGATGATGCTGTATCATTCGTTCATCCATCCATCCATCCATCCATTCATTCACCTTCTCTGCAGAATCTGGAACTGCAGTAATGAGCATGCATGAGGAAGGGGGGGAAAATCATCTCTCCTGAGTTTTCCCCCCACTTCCTCATACATGTCCAATACTGCAGTTCCAGATGCCTTCTATAGAAGGTGGGATGAACATTCCAAGTTTTCCCAAGGAAACTCTAGCGGAATAGTGAATATATTCTTAAATAAACACAACAGATGATTGATACTACCACAGATCATCTGACAAAGGTTAATCATGCACAATGGCCCTCTCTTACAGGCACATACAACTGGAAAGGAGCACAGCAATTATTTGCAAGTATTCTTTTGACAACTGAAATGCAACAGTCTAGGGTGGTGGTGGTTCTCAGCCACATATGAGGCAAAACAGAGTGGGAGAGGGTGGCAACTGGGATGAGCACAATAGAGGCTAAACAGGATGGTGGGTTGTTGTTGTTTTTATGATAACAGCCAAAATAGTGTCTGAACTGAACTGAAGCCCAGATCTACCAGGCTCCCTGATGTGGAGCCCAGGTCTACCCCCTGCCCCCCCCCCCAGGAAAAAAAACAACAGACCGGACAAGCAAACCGGGCAAAGTCTGGAGAAAGCCCAATTGGGCTTTCTCCAGCCAAAAGAGTTGGGAAAGGTGGCAATGGGGACAAAACGGGTGGTGGTGGTGACAGCCAGGATAGTCTGGAGCCCAGGGCAGGCCAACCTGCTCACACTTGCCTCTTTGCCCCCTTGACTCGCTGCCGCCGCCACCGCTCAATCTGGCCTACTCCTTCGCCGCTGCTGCTGCTGCCGCCACTACCCAAGGGTGCCCAAGACGCATCTTCCCCCCACCTCCCCCCACCAACAGCCTAACGTCTGTTCCGGGTAAGATGGTGGAAAGCCTCATCAAAGATAAAATCCTAAAACACGTAGAGGAACAAGTACTGCTAAAGGAAAGTCAGCAAGGCTTCTGTAAGGGTAAGTCTTGCCTCATGAACCTTTTGGAATTCTTTGAAAAGGTCAACAGGCACGTGGATATGGGTGAACTTGTGGATATCATATACCTGGATTTTCAGAAGGCATTTTACACTGTCCCCCACCAAAGGCTGCTGAAGAAACTTCACAGTCAGGGAATAAGTGGGCAGGTCCTCTTATGGATCCAAAATTGGTTGAGGGCCAGGTAAACAGAGAGTGGGGGTCAATGGGCAATTTTCACAATGGAGAGAGGTGAAACGTAGAGTGCCCCTAGGATCTGTTTTGGAGCCGGTGCTTTTCAACTTATTCATAAATGACCTGGAGACAGGGATAAGCAGTGAGGTGGCCAAGTTTGCAGATGACACAAAACTTTTCCGGGTGGTCAAAACCAGAAAGGATTGTAAAGAGCTCCACAAGGATCTCTCCAAGTCGGGGGAATGGGCAGCCAAATGGCAGATGCATTTCAACATAGACAAGTGTAAAGTGATGCACGTTGGGGCAAAAAACCAAAACACCTATAGTCTAATGAGTTCTGAGCTGTCTGTTTGACAGCTCAGGAGAGAGATCTTGGAGTGCTGGTGGACAATTGAATGAAGGTATCGACCCAGTGTGCGGCAGCAATTAAGAAGGCCAATTCCATGCTTGGGGTCATTAAAAAAGGGGGTTGAGAATAAAACAGCCAATATTATCATGCCATTGTACAAATCTATGGGAAGGCCGCACCTGTAATATTGTGTACAGTTCTAGTCACTGCACCTCAAAAAGGACATAGTGGAGCTAGAAAAGGTGCAGAAGAGAGTGTCAAAAATGATTACAGGGCTGAGGCACCTCCCTTATGAAGAAAGACTGCAGCGTGAGGGGGACATGATTGAGACATACAAAATTATGCATGGAAGGGATAGCGTTGATAGAGGGATGTTCTTTTTCCTCTCTCAAAACACCAGAACCAGGGGGCATCCGCTAAAACTGAGGGTTGGGAGAGTTAAAACAGATAAAAGGAAGTACCGTTTTACCCAGCGGGTAGTTAATCTGTGGAACTCTTTGCCACAGGAGGTGGTGATGGCATCTGGTCTTGATGCCTTTAAGAGGGGATTGGACGGATTTCTGGAGGAAAGGTCCATTGTGGGCTATAGGCAATGATGGATTGTGCAATCTCGTTACAAAGGTGGTGGGCTACTTCAGAGTACTGGGTGCAAGGGAGTGGCAACAGGATGCAAGCATCTTGTTGTCTCATGCCTCCCTGGGGCACCTGGTGGGCCACTGTGAGATACAGGAAGCTGGACTAGATGGACCTTTGGCCTGATCCAGCAGGGCTCTTCTTATGTTCTTATGAGCCCATTGTTTTGACTCAGTCAGGCCAATGCTTCGGCGACTACACTAGCTGCCAATTCATTTTTGGGCTGAATTGAAAGTACTGTTCTTGACTTTATGGCTTGTGTCCAAGGTATTTGAGGGATTGCCATCCATACAATCCTATCCCTCTACTCAGGTCATCAGTAGCCTGTCGGTCTGTATCGCCACCAGTATAGGTGAGGGGGTGGCAGCTAGGAATAGGACCTTCTCAGTGGTGGCTCCTCATTTACAGAATGCCTTCTCTCTGGAACTAAGAATTTTGCTTCACTAGAGAAAGGCATTTGAGACAGAAGGCTGGCGCTTTTTAATTGTTAGTTGAGCTTAGTAGTTTTTTTAAAAATGTTTTTAATGTTTTAATCTTTTTATTGGTTTTATTTTTTTAGTATGTCTGATTTTAATACTGTTTTATTAAACATGTTGAATTTAAGGCACTTTAAATTCCCTTCATTTGGGAAAAGGAATGATATAAATTTTCCAAACAAACAAACAAACAAACAAACAAACAAACAAACAAACAAACAATTTAGTTGGCCTGCAGCAACATTTGTAACTGTTTGACATTCTTACTTACTATATAACATTTCTCAGTTTAAGCATGGCATTGCTTCTTTGTAATTGTCACTTTTTTCTTTTGTTCTGAATCGTATCATGCTTACTACCAAAAAAACCCATGGCCCGGCCGGCCGGCGGGCGGGCGGGCGGGCGGGCGGGCGGGCGGGCGGGCGGGCGGGCGACCGACCAACCGACCGACCAACCGACCGTAATTTTTTTAGCCCATAAAAATATCAAAAATATACAATGTAACCCTTGTACTGAAAAGTTTTGACAGCCCCCTCCCAATTTAGATACAAATACAAGGAAGATAGAGCAGAGGTTCCCACATTTTTAAGCATTGAGAACCTCGTAAAAATTTTTTAACCAGCTGCTCAAGATTCTGTGGCTTGAATGGTGATTGCCAACAATGCTCTTTCCCAGCAGCAGGTTGTTTAATCCTTGATGCACATAGTCTAAGCTCCCCTGTCTGCAAATCACAACATTGGGCCATGACTGACTAGTGAGCTAAAGACCCACAGTTTGGAAATCGCTGATATAGAGGGCTGAAGAATGGAGATTAGGTTTATGACAAAAGCTTTTGTTATTGTTTCAGTTATGCATACTAAAATAAAGTACAGAATGGGGAATAACAAAAGGGCAATCAGTCCCCCACCCCAGGATTTATACAGTCAACATATTTTAATACACATAAGTACCATAACCTCATGCAATTATACAATTATCACTAATTTAGTATGATATGTAGTATGTAGTATGATTTCATAACGAAGTAGTATGAAATACTTTTGAGATTATCTCATTTTTTGCATGTTGAAATTTCCCATTCTTCTATAGTAAAGATAACTACCGAAATGTGCAAAGTTATCCAACAAAGTGAGAACTTGCATATCTTGATATCTAAGTTATGTTATGAGCATCTATTAACTTTCCATGCTGTGCTTGCACATCCCAATTAAGTTTGGACAACCAGCTATACTATTTAACATTTTAACCAAGTTGATTTTATGTAAAGTATATTTGGAGGACATATGTGCAATGCCAATAAAGTTGCTGCTGCTTCTACTACTACTTACAGGGATCTGTCATGGGACCAGTGCTTTTTAATTTATTCATAAATGACCTAGAGACAGGCATAAGCAACAAGGTGGCCAAGTTTGCAGATGATGCTAAACTTTTTTGGAGAGTTCCAGAAGGGATTGTGGAGTTCCAGAAGGATTTCTCAAAATTGGGAGAAAGGGCGGTAAAATAACAAATGTGGAAATGAGATCTGACTCATAATAATGAGTGAGTTATAATAATGAGATTTTTTTTTAAATCGTGATTTTTACATAAAAAGTGTTGTGTGTTTTTTTTTTTTTGCCATACTTTTGATAGAATAAAAATATGACACTCCAGGTTTTTTTATTGAATTCCTGGTGAAAGTCTGGATCCAACGGTATATAGCATGATGGTATTATTCCTTAAAACCATGATTTTAGCAATTTTGGTCCCTGGTGGTGATACCCCTCATGTATGTCACCTGATGTGGCCCATCCCCGCCCCCTCACAACGCCACTGGGCAGGGCTGCCTTCTGGACCATTTGTTGTTATACTTTTGTCAGATTGGTGTCTTTGCATTCTCTTTACCCAGCCTTCAAAGTGTGAGTAAGCCACATTTGCTTACTCACAGGTAAATGTGAATGTGTAGTTTAGTTTCACTTTCCATAGGGACCAATAGATTCTGCAGCTTGGAGGGAAGAACTTCCTTAAGTATTTTGGGGGGTTTGCATTCATTGGAACATTCTGGGATCATTGGATTCCTCTTGGCCAGCCCTTTGCAACAGAACCAGCCATGTTTGCCTACTCACAAATAAATACACAATATGGCTCAGTTTCACTGTCCATAGGGCTCCATGTGTTTTCCTTCTAAACAAGTGATGGCAAACCTTCAAAGGCAACATGCCGCAACATTTTGGCAAACAGTGTTCCTCAACACCTGACAACAAAAGTGCTTGATTTACTTGTATTTCATTTTCAAAATGAAATTATTTGACGCTTAACATTTCTTTATGTTCTACATAGCATCACACATTACTGAACTGTATTTTTAAATAAATATGTAAATAACTATCTTTTTGGGGGGAGGGGAGGGTGCAACAGGCATTTTCTGAATTTTTGACATGCCACATCCAAATGGTTGACCGTTACTATCTATCAACTACCCAGTTTGAGCTTCATGAGCATCTTTTCCTACTTGAGACTGGGGCTACAGCTTTCAGGCTTCTGTCTCTAAAGGAGGGAAGTGATCCAGCCAGGTAAGTAAGACCAGCAGACCAGCCCCAACACCTTTGCTGTTACCACTACCAAAAGAAACAATCAAGTCATGGGATCCCGATCTACAGTTTGTGTTTTGAGTTGTTGACTGTAGTAGTTCTCAAATGTTTTAGCACTGGGACCCACTTCTGAGAATGACAATGTGTCCGGGACACACCAGAATGTCTGGAAGTGCCATCATTGTGATGCCAGAGTCTCTGGATTTTCTGAGAATGCAGCAGTAAGTTCGGTTATGCTTCAGTCATTTTCAACAGCAAAGTAAATCAGAAAGCCTACTTACAACCTCAACACAAGCAAAACAACCACACAGTTCTCCCACTTTCTAGCACCTTATCCTCCCATATTTTAAATATGGCTATTCTAGGTGTTTCACGACCCACATGAAATTGGCTCATGACCTACTGGTGGGTCCCAACTCACTTTGGGAACCATTGGTCTGCTGCATTATACGACTCAATTATGAAATGGCTGACATGATCTACTTCAGTGATTTTCAACTGCTGTGCCATTCATCAATGGTTTGCAGGTTATGGGAGATTATATTACTAGGGCCACTATGGAATATTATTAGAGCCACTATACATTACATATATTACTAGAGCCACTGTGGGATGTGAACCCAAAGCCAGCAATGCAATGTGCCTTGTCAATTGTAAAAAAAAAAATGTTTTCTTTGTACAGTTTTAGTGCCTTCTGAGAGAGATGAAAATGATTGAAAATAGCTGATCTATTTGTTAGCAGCTTGATGGGAGACAGACTTGTATATTTCTATGATTTTGGTTTCTCTAATTTTGTGATATACTTGTTAAGAAGAGGGTATAATTCTCTGTTCTGATGTTATACCAAGTAGTTTTGTATTTCCAAAGGGAAAAAATTCTGAGTCATTTAATACATCAGATTCTTTTGCATTAGTCCAAAGCATTAGTCTACTAGGCAAACATTGGGCTACTTCAAAATAGAAAGAAGAAATTGGAAAGTGTTTTTTAATCTGGGCATACATAAACATTGGTGTTAAACATTATAAACAAGAATTAAAAAATTATCTACTATGGTCTTATTCAAACTATGGGTTGGGATCTACTTGGTGGCTCACAAACTTATTTTTGCTTGGTTCTGCAGAGCATCCAGTGACCACACACATTTGACAGAAAGATCAAATAACTAATTACCTCAAGCTCAAACATGATTCAGATAGCTGCTAACTGCCATGTAAAGAGCTGAACTTCTGCAGTTTTTAGGACAGCTGTTATTGCCCTGCAAACAATTAGTGACTCCTTAGTGTCTAAGGAGTCCTTGGAAATAATGAATGGAGTACTCCATCCTTGGAAATACCCAGTGACAGCATCCTTGATATCACTCACAGACTATGCAGCTTCTACATGCACCCCTGAAGATCTTTCTCTGATATGCATGCCACAGACTTTTGGGGCTGGTGCTAAGAAGGCAATTAAAGGAGACAGAGAGGATAACTTCAATAAAACACATGTAAGCACCTGCTTTATACTCCTTCTGAGAAACCTCTAGGAGGACTACAAAATACAGCAAGTACCCAGATTAATATAGACCTCGAGGATGGCTCAGTAGTGGGCTGCCAGATAACCTTGATGTGCCAAGAGGATGCCTCTATTGCCCAAAGAGATCTTGAACATAATTTAAAACCCGAGGAGTTTAATCCTCAAGGCAACCCTTCCCTGGGAGGGAACCAGGTGGACCTCCCTGCCTCCTGAATGGAGCAGACCCAGCTCTGACAGCTGAAGGGTCAGAAGGAATAGGAAGCTCTCATGCAGAAGAACATGCACCATCCACCTCTTACTGACAGGTGGAAGACCAGCACACAAACAAAACCAGCCTCATAATATGGAATGTCACTGGATGGTCCAGCCTCTTCCAGGACCCTGCTTCTAGGGACTACCTTCTGACCAAGGACATAGTTGTTCCCGAAGGCCCCAGACCCAACTCAGGGGCCCAAATGCCCTGTCTCTGCCAGCCCCACTACACAAGCCTCTAAAACGGGAAGAGTAAGATTTGCAATCTCACAGGCACTAGCAAAAGAGGAAGTGCCTTGCTCCCCAAGCTGCGCTTCGCTTTGGCCTTGACAAACGTAGCTAGCCGCAAAGTGATCAACAAGATGCTTGTTTAGGTAACAGGGAAAAATGAACCTCAGATACCAGAATAGCTGGCTGAAATGCAAAAAGTACCTAATTGGAAAAACAACAGTTGTGAAATGCTTATTGCGCGATATTGTCATAAAATGTTTTCAATAATAAGTATTAGTTTGTTAGCACTTCTGCTGTACTTCCCCTTTCTCTGTTTGACCTCTCCCTTCCGAAGCTACTGTAGCTGAACTGACCTCTCGGTGCAGACCTGCTCCTCAGCTCTGCCCAGCTGTATCGCATCGCAAATAAACCAGTCCTAAATCTGCCTGCTGAATTCAGTGTCTTTCCTTGGGAACCGCCATGAGGAAGCCTCTGCTCCTCACGTAAGCCTGCATTTCGGCTACATAGTCATGTTACAAGAAACCTGGGTTCTGGGGAACTTGCTACTTAATGGCTTTTACTCTCATTCGCTGGGGACAATTCCAGGGGCTGGACGTGGCAGATGCAAAGGAGGTCTAGGGGTGTTAATTGCTATGTCACTGTATGCAACCACAAGGTCACTTCCATCCCACAAGCACCTTGATGTCCCCTCTCCACAATGCCCCTAGGCAGAGATGCCAGCCCCCTGAACCGGTTGTTCACTTGTACCCTTGTCCGCCATGACAAAGTTAATTTATTTAAGTTGTTAATTAATAAATTTAATTCAATTAATTTTTTAAAAAAGTACCCAGTACCTGACCATGAACGCCAGCAGAGAATCCGAAGGGTCAGAGATCTCTGATGCCTCAGAATCGTCAAGTGATACATTCCCGCCAAAAAAAAACCAACGCGCCAAAAATAAAGCATTTCAACGACCAGCTCCAGGGTCTACCACCGTACCAGAGCAAGAAGAGGTCATAAAGGCTCCCCCGGGGTTCATGCTGCACCGAGGGGACTCAGTTCATTCAGATCCCAGGTTCTATCACCACACCAGGATCCTACAGACACAGATGGGCCCTGGGTCTATTGCCATGCCAGGAAAGCTTGAGGCACTCCAAAATGGCAGCGCAGCAGCACTTCAGAGGCGAAACGTCTATCTGTGCGCCTCAATAGCCACTTGCCGCCCACACACGGATGATTGTTTGGGCCCCGCAACTTCTTTTGCTCTGAAAAAGCTGAAGCCAGAGCAAAATCCTGCCAGCCTAAAAAACAGCTGTGATCAGTGGTGGGATTCAGGGGATTCACCCAGGTTCTATAGAACCGGTTGTTAATTGGCCAGGCCCTGCCCATTCACTTACCTCAGCTGGCTTCAGGTTTTTTTTTGGCTCTGGCTATGACGTCATAGAACCAGTTGCTAATTCATTTGAATCCCACCACTGGCTGTGATGTCCTCCCAAATGCAGCAGGCTGCTCCAGTGAGGAGTACAATGCCGCTCCCACACCAACACCCACATACACACTCTTCCCCTCATTTTTTGACTGAACACAGGGTAACGGATAGGGAAAGGAAAGGGAGCTAATTAATAGAGACCAGAGGGGACACTGGAAAGAATTTTAGAAAACTGAACAGAAAAAAGGAGAGGAAAATGTTTTTCTTCAAGACTGAGCTCTGAGAGCTCCGCAGGTCCGCGAGTCAGCTCTCAGAGAGGCAGAGCCGGACTGGGTTGAGACTGCCTCCCACATCAGGAGAGGAGTCTTCAAGCAGGTCCGACTCTGCCTCCTTGAGTGGGAGGGGCTTCCCATGTGGTGAGAGAATGCCCTCTTCCATCTTCCAGAGAACAAGATGGGTTCCAAAAGAGTGTCATTTTAAAAAGTGTGTCCCGGTGCTAAAGGTTTGAGGACCACTGTTCTACCAGATTAAGACAAGGTACTCATTTTAAGAATGTAAAAACAATTTTCAAAGTATCAAGCAAGAGAGGAAACAGTTGCTTATCTCTATATTTTTAATGGCAAGAGATAGTGGAGCTCAGAGGAGAATTCAAAGACCAATTATTCTATATAAACACTATTTGATTTAAATTGATGTACTGTACTACATATGGAACATGCTGGAGGTTAAACCACTGTTCCTGAGCTTGCTGACCGGAAGGTTGACAGTTCAAGACCATGCAATTGAGTGAGCTCCCATTGCTTGTCTCAGCTTCTGCCAACCTAGCAGTTTGATAGCACATAAATAGTAGATAAATAGTACCATTTCAGTGGGAAGGTAATGTGCACCTCGGCGTATAGTCATGCTGGCCACGTGACCATGGAAACTTGTCCTTGGACAAATGCCAGCTCTTCAGCTTGGAAACAGAGATGAATATCACCCCCTATATTCAGTCAGAACTAGACCATTCAGTCGTGGGGAAATCTTTACCTTTACTACATTTGCTATTTGGCATTTCAAGCAGACACAAAAACCAAGCGGACATTCAAAATTCAAAGACACATTTCCTATTAGTAGAAGACCTACTGATGGGTTGCAACCTGATTTCTGATGAATTGTGGAAAACTGGGCACCGCCATTTTGAAAGCTGATAGATGAGCTAGGCCAACGACATCTTACTAGCTTGCAAAGTGAGATCCCCACAATAAATGAAAAGTGGTCTGCACAGGTGCAGAAGACTAAGCATCTGCTTGGGCTAGTTGGGGAGTGCAGCACTGAAAATGAGATTTGGACTTACCTGTGAATCCCCCTCAGTGGGCTCCTTGACAGGCTCAGCAATGGTTGGGAAGGTTCTCCGCTCAGGACAGGCAGGTCAGGTAAAAAGTTTTCCTGAGGGGAGAGGCTCCCCACACTGACAAAAGCCGCAGGGAAAGTGGACCTCCCTGGTGAGCAGGATACTGGTATATGATCCAGTCAGCTCTCTCGGTGACCTTAAACAGAGACAGCAGACCGGGCAAGGAAATGAACACATGGAAGTAGGAAAAGCAGGTGAGGACAGATGCCCCAGCAGCACAGGAGGGCCCACTGAGCCTGTCAAGGAGTCCACTGAGAAGGGGGATTCACAGGTAAGTCCAAATCTCCCCGTTTTCCAGGAGTAGTTTCTTGCCAGGCTCAGCACTGGTTGGGACATGCCCAAGCAATGGCTCTCAAGGGAGGGAGCGGCTGGGGGTGCGTGGTACTATGCTCCGTAGGACACACCTGATGAAGGCAGAGTACCTAGCAGCAAAGGAGTCTAACCTGTAATGCTTAATGAAGGTATGGGGAGTTCTCCATGTAGGTGCTTTGCAAACCTCCTCGAGGAAGGGGCAGTCTAAACACTGCTGAGGTGGCAGTGCTTCTTAGAGAATGGGCAAAAATGCCTGGGGGAGGCTAAGCCCCCCTGGCCATGTAAGCCAAAGGCTAACTAACCCATCTGGAGATGGTGGAGGGGGAAACTTAAGGCCTCTGGCATGTGGTTTATATGATACAAAGAGGGTCTCTGTGCGCCTGAAGGAGGCCGTTCTGTCAAGGCAGAAGCTGAGGGCTTTGAGAGTGCCACTCTCTCTCTTTAGGGTGGGAGGGGTTCGGACAGAGGGTAGGGAAGGTAACCTCTTGTGACCTATGAAAGAGGGAGTTGACCTTGGGCATGAAGGCAGCGTCAGTGTAGACAATGACCCTATCCTGATGAAAGTGGCATAACTCCTTGGCCATGGAAAATGCTGCTATCTCTGATACCCTCCTAGCAGAGGTAATGCCTACAAGGAAGGCTGTCTTGTGAGTCAAGAGCCTGATAGGGCAGGTGGCTAGGGGCTCAAAGGGGGATTGAGTGAATGCCTTGAGCATTAAGGGGAGATCCCAGAAAGGGGATCTATGTACATGATAGGGCTGCCCCCCTGAGGAACTTCTTAATGTGGGGGTGGAAGGAGAAGTGTCGAACTCTGGGGTGGTCCAGGCTAGAGGAAACAGAGAGACCTGTCTCCTCAGGCGGCAGTCTTGAGGCCCTTGGAGAGGCCTTCCTAAAGGAACTCAAGTAGTTCCTCCACCTTGATCCTTTCAGGGTCTATGGAACAATGATTGCACCAAGACTGTAGGGTCCTCCAGGTGTAGCTATATATTGGGAGAGGGCCTCCTATCCGCTAAAAGGGTGGATATTACCAATTCAGAGTATCCAGCTAACCTTTCAGCTCAATCTCCTGGCCGCTAGCTGGAGCATCTCAATCTCAGGGTGGAGGACCAGACCTTGGGAGAGGAGGTCTGGGCTCACTGGAAGGCGGCGGGGGGGGGAGCCACAGAGAGCTCCATCAGGGTCGGGAACCAAGGCCGACATGGCCAGTCGGGGGTGATCACGAGGACTTCAGCTCCTTCTCTGTTTTAGGAGTACTCTTGGGATCAGGTTGATGGGGGAAAGGCGTACAGCGTCCCTGGTGGCCATGGGCTGTTGAGGGCATCTATCCTCTTGACTGTGTGGCAGTGGTGCCTGGAGAAGAACCTCAGGAGCTGATGGTTCTCATGGCAGGCAAAGAAACGGGAAAGTTGGTACTTACCATGAACTCCCCTTCTCAGCAGCTCCAGTCAGGGTCAGCAAGGACATCTGGGATAAGGAATGG
>JAJKFI010004856.1:0-15365 GCA_029204185.1 Lerista edwardsae
TTTTTGCCCATTTTGAGGCTGCCATCTTGGAAATGACCCAGTTCTGGTACTCTGACTGTAGGGGATTTTCTTTCCTGCCAATACGCACACCTCATACTGTCAAAAACAGTTGAGAAACCTTCTGGCCTTATTGTTTGCGATTGAAATGCTATCCGTAGCGGACTATCTAGAACGTGGTGCACATGTTTTCTTCAGGTCTCTTTGTCACTCAAATAGAAGCAGAATTGGCCACCACCATCCCAAAAAGAAAACAAAAACTATCAACATCTAAAGATTCTGAGAATTTTTCACTAGATTTAGTGTGGCATAGCCCAGGTCTGCAATGCCCCAAACATTGCAATAGTGAGTCTTTGTAGAAGACCTAGAAGAAAAAAACCAGTCCTAGAACATTTTTTTTCAGCTCTGTCATAGACAGAATTTATATCAGAATTGTTAATAGTGATATTATTATACTAGAGGGGCAAAAGTGCCCATGGCCCATGGAAGTCATAATACAACCTTTACTCAGAGCGCAATCCTATACCCTCGTTGTGCCGGCGCTATGCTCTTGCGCTGGTCCAGCCCGGTTGCAAACAGCACTGTCAAGCGCATCAGCACACGGGCGCCGCTGTGCCTGTCAGCAGCACCAACCATGCACAGGTTGAGTGTGGGCGGTGCTCGGTCGGCACAGGACCCCACCAAGGGTGTTCCAGAGGACGTAACTGGGCAGCTCAGTGGGTGGTGGCAGGGCGGTGATGCACGGCGGCCACAGTGCCACATCCTAAACACAGTCCCCGGCCAGGGCAGCCCCGATTCAGGCCACTGCTGGGGACGTTGACCTGCGCCTGCAAAAGACCAGGCGCAGATCTGAGCAGCCCCATAGGGCTGGCTGGGGCTTTCCCAGGTGCAAGGGGAACATCTCCCCTTGCCCTGTGCTGAGCTGCCGCCGCCTCCTGCTGGGCTTAGGGTATGGCCCTGCTATGTCGGCCTTACTACATTGGCGCTGCTTAGGATTGGGCTGTCACTTACCAGACTGACCAAGAATTTCCCGGTTCACCCGTATAATCACCCGACAAATCCACCCGAACGATTTCAGTGCCTGACAGGTTTGCCATTCCTAAACAAAAGAGCATCTATAAGTTAGAGGAATAATTTCGGCCAATAGCACTCGGCACCTAAAAGGACAACATTTCGACGAATTGATCCTTTTGGAAACAAAAACATTTTAGCATTGTGCGGTACATCTAATGAAAGATCAGTAGAGGCTTGTCTCAAACTCTCTATTTCTGGATTTCTAGTAATGCTGAACTTCATCCAGGGGCATAGCTAGAGGGGTGCAAAACCAGAAGTCTTTTGCGGCTCCCAACTGAGCTGATTAACCGCCCAATTCTATACTGACCGACCGCCTGGGAGCACAGCTGTAGCCAAGCAGCTACCACTGCATCCTGTGGCAGCCAGAGAGCCATCGGAGCCTCCACGGGGAAAGGGGACGTTTATCCCCTTTCCCCGTGGTGAAAGCGCAGAACGGGCAGCGCGGATACTTGCCTCTGCCCCGGATAATTAACTGGCGCAGAAGCGAGGGCCTCCGAGTAAGTCTGCACAATCTCACTTGGAGAAGGCCAATTCCATGCTTGGGGTAATTAAAAAAGGGGCTGAGAATAAAACAACCAATATCATGCCATTGGCCACACCTGGAATATTGTGAACCTCAAAAGGACATAGTGGAGCTGGAAAAGGTGCAGAAGAGAGCGACAAAAATGATTACGGGGCTGGGGCACCTCCCTTATGAAGAAAGACTTCAGCGTTTGGGGCTCTTCAGCCTAGAAAAAAGGCGCCTGAGGCGGGATATGATTGAGACATACAAATCATATTTTGTAGGGAAACTCTATTCTAAATACGTTCTTCTTAAACTCTCTTCTTGGTCTTCTTCTCTTGGGCTCCCTGGTAGAGAACAAATTGGTTTTCGGCCAGGGGCCTCCACACTAGACCACATTCTCACACTCTCTTTTCTGATCAGTAAATATCCTGAGCACCAGGGCACCAAATTGTATACAGCATTTATCGACCTCAAATGCGCATTTGATTTGATCAATAAAGATATACTTTGGAGGAAACTTACCAGCTGGGGGATTGACCAACGTCTCCTCTTCTTAATACAGCGTTTACACTCCTCCAACTCATGCCGAATTCGGACTGATCATGCTGGCACCTTGACTGACAGCGTCCCTATCTCCAAAGGTGTGTGCCAGGGATGCATCCTAGCTCCTCTTTTATTCAATCTTTTCCTTGCTGATCTCCCTTCCTCTTTAACTGGTGCTGATACTTCCCCCCCTGCTCTAACTAATTCTCCTATCCCTCTCCTTCTGTATGCTGACGATGCTCTTCTTCTTTCTATCACTAAACTGGGCCTACGTAAACTTCTTCTTTCTTTCCAACAATACTGTTCAAATAACGACTTACTTATAAATTCAGAGAAAACTAAAATATTAGTTTTCTCCAAATCTTGGGCCCCATCATCTTGGAGAGTCGGCGATTCCATATACCAACAGGTTCAAACTTTCAGATACCTAGGAATCCTTTTTCATTTCCGACATTCATGGAGCCCTCACCGCAAATCTGTAATTGCCTCCATTTCCCCCTCCTTAAACGCAATTTCCCGCTTCCACTTCCACTCTGGTAACCAATATGTCCCTGCCGCCATCCAAATTCTCTACTCTAAAACATTTTCCCAGTTACTCTACGGAGCCCCAATTTGGATCGAGGCGGCAAATTCTGAACTTGACAAGGTGGCTGCCTCCTTCCTTAGGAAAATCCTTGGGATTCCTAATCTTATTAGGATTTCTACCATCATCTTAGAACTGGGCATTCACTTACCATCTACTCTAGCCTGGACCATCACCTTTAAGTTCTGGCTTAGAATTCACCTTTCAACCCCTTTCTGATTCCATTCTCCAAGATATATTAAAGGACTCCTTTACTTCTAGCTGGTTCTATTTTATAGAAGCCAAACTGTCTTCTCTTTCTCTTTCTGTTGAAGCCTTAGCTGACATGAATCTCTGTACAGCATACCAAACTATCAAGTCCAAGCTTTTTCAGTCCGAATATGCAACTCTATTTTCCCAGTTGAACCCTGTCTCCTCCCCACTTGCCTTTGGCCTATCCCCCTCTCTTGGCCGCCCTTCTAATTATTTTGATCAATTACGCAACCCAAAAAAAGACGAGCCTTCATGCTTGCAAGGCTCAACATCTTTCCATCTGCAGCCCACTTTGGAAGATTCACTAAAAAAAACCGTCTCAATAGACTGTGTCATTTTTGCACCCTTGAACTTGACTCTCTTGACCATATCCTGTTGCGATGTCCAGCTCACTCTATTCCTCGCAATAGGCTTCTGGGGCCACTTCTTTCTTCCCTCCCTTCTTCTCTTTCTGACCCACTGCCAATACTTCTGAGTGATTTTTCGGCATCTATTGCCAACCAAGTAGCTGAATTTCTATTTACTGTTATGAAGATCTCTCCCAAATTTTATTACAAACGTTAAATTAATTTCTTTCTCCCCCTACTTGAGTTGGAATGTGTTTTGTTCGCGCGCGCGTTTGTATTATGTATTATGTAATGCCAATAAAGTTTTTGGATACTACTACTACAAAATTATGCAGGGAAGGAATAGAGTCGATAGAGGGATGTTCTTTTCCCTCTCTCACAACACCAGAACCAGGGGGCATCTGCTAAAACTGAGGGTTGGGAGAGTTAAAACAGACAAAAGGAAGTACTTTTTTACCCAGCGGGGAATTAAGCTATGGAACTATTAAGCTATTAAGCTATGGAACTCCTTGCCACAGGATGTGGTGATGGCATCTGGCCTAGATGCCTTTAAAAGGGAACTGGACAGATTTCTGGAGGAAAAGTCCATCGTGGGCTACAGGCCATGATGGGTCGGGCAACCTCCTTACATTAATAGTAGGCTACTTCAGAATGCCATGTGCAAGGGAGTGGCAACAGGATCCAAGCACCTTGTTGTCTACAGAGTTCTCTTAGGCACCTGGTGGGCTTCTGTGAGATACAGGAAGCTGGACTAGGTGGGCCTTTGGCCTGATCCAGTGGGGCTCTTCTTATGTTCTTATGAGATCGGGAACCAGCAGAGACAGTCATCGCCGGTCCCAGAACCTGCTCCACCCCTCCCCCGCCCTGGAATGCCTTCCTGCCCCGAAAGGCCGCATTGCTGGCGAGCGGCAAACTCAGTGCTCGCCCGCAACCGGTGCTCCCTCCGGGGTGTGTTGCAGTGGTGCAGCCCCAGCACTAGCGGTAACGACTTAGGCGGTGATGACTTGCCGCCGGTGTTGGAGGTGCTTTACAGGGCCGTGTGGAACAGTTGCCCAAGTGGCATGAGTGTACCACGCGTGGCGAGAGCCTTCGGATTGGGCTCTTAGTGCCTTCACCACCCCAGCTGGCTCTGGCAGCGAGGGGGAGGGCCGGCCACTTCCACAGCTCAGTCAGGAGCCATAAAGGAGGGCCCAATCCTAGCCAACATTCCAGCACCAAATGCAGCCCCAGTGCAGCCCCCGAGGTAAGGGAACAAACACTTACTTTGAGGAGGCCTCCGTGACTGTCCTCCCGACTGCCTTTTGGCATCTCTGCCCCAGCATTGCAAAATTGGATAGGATTTGGCCCTTAGGGGTTTTTGCACCCCTCTAGCTATGCCACTGACTTCACCCACCCCGTCCACCATAAAGGGAGCCTCTTGTCATCTTCTCTACAGGTGCAACACAGCAGCCAACTTTGACCATTCTCCCTAAGAAGGAGGTGCTTTGCCTTCCTCCTCTTCATTATTCCACTGGTTCCTTCTGCCCTAACGTCATCCTCTTTCTGCAAATTTCTCAAACTGATTCTGTGGTTGGCCTTTGCAGTGACCCTGTGATTGGGGATGGCACCAGTTTGCTGCATCTCTCCATTCTTTCCTGCTCATTTCCATCTCCTCCCTCCTAAACATTACCAATGCGCATCTTTATATAGACAAAACAACATGCAATTTCATTTATTACACACACCCCCTTTGCACACACCTGTGGAGATCAGCTCCCAGGAAGTCTGTCCTCAGAGTCTGGATCAGGAATAGGCAGCTGCACCAAGTTCTGACCCAAACAGCAAACTTTATTCCTGCTACAGCACAGTCTAGAATTGACTGAGAGAGTCAAGATACAAGATATGTGAGAGATACAGGAAGGAGAGGAAATGAGCAGTGCCACCTACCTTAAAGACTCACACTCACATGTGAATATCTCTAGGGCAAAAATAATATTGATGTGCTTGGAGATGCGATTGTATAAGGATTCTTTTTGCATGGTGTTCTAGTGATCTACTGATAAGCACACACACACACACACACACACACACACACACAGCATAGTTAGTTGAAGACTGTGTCATTTGAATCGGGAGGGGGCCTTTGCAGATCAGACAATGGGGTTCCTGGTTCTTCTCTACAGGCTTCCTCCTCCTCCATGAAAACTCTCCGGAGGATGAGCCTCAGGTTCTCCCTACACAGACCCCTCTTCTTTCTCCCAAGGAAATACAGCAGGGGGTTCACAAAGCTATTGAGAGCTGCACATAACAAACCGTAGTCAAAAGCAAGGCTACATGATAGATTTAGACGAACATAGAATTAAAAAAAAAATTAAAAACATGGCATTCAGTGGGAAGGCAAAGATAAGGAAGAAGAAGAGAGTCAGCAAAATGACCATTAAAAGTTTTCCCCACTGATACTGATACAATGAGTGGGAGGCAGACCACAACGTTCACCAAAAAGGGGTAGAATAGTGGGGAGAAAGTGTTAACATCTGAAGTCAAATAGAAGGCAAGGCAAATTCCATGAACCAGGAAAGAGAGAAGCCATATCAGGGCACACAGAATGGTGGACAACTTTATGGGGCGGTGGCAACGATACCAAAGGACAGCCACACACCTGTCAAGGCTGATGAGGGTCAGTAGAAATTGACTTGTGCTGTAGACAAAGAAGAAGAAAAATTAGGCTCACAGCAATATGAGGAATCAAACCAATATGTTAGAAGCAGGAAACCTGCCAGAGAGGCGGTTGGCCCGCTGGATGGTGAGGGAGGGAAAGAGGAGATAAAAGGGGACTTGGAGATTGCAGAGAAATTAAATGAATTCTTTGCGTCCGTCTTCACAGCAGAAGAACTTGGGCAGATACCACAGCCCGAACAGCCCTTCCTAATGAAGGAATTAAATCAGATACTGGTTAATAAAGAAGATGTTTTAGATCAAATTGATAAACTACATATAAATAAGTCACCAGGCCCAGATGGTATACACCCAAGAGTAATTAAGGAACTAAAGAACGAAGTTGTTGACCTCTTAACTAGAGTATGCAACTTGTCCCTTCAAACGGCCATGGTACCAGAGGATTGGAGGATAGCCAATGTCACGCCAATCTTTAAAAAAGGGAGAAGGGGGGACCCTGGAAACTACAGGCCGGTCAGCCTAACGTCTGTTCCAGGTAAGATGGTGGAAAGCCTCATCAAAGATAAAATCCTAAAACACGTAGAGGAACAAGTACTGCTAAAGGAAAGTCAGCATGGCTTCTGTAAGGGTAGGTCTTGCCTCACAAACCTTTTGGAATTCTTTGAAAAGGTCAACAGGCACGTGGATGTGGGTGAACCTGTGGATATCATATACCTGGATTTTCAGAAGGCATTTGACATGGTCCCCCACCAAAGACTGCTGAAGAAACTTCACAGTCAGGGAATAAGAGGGCAGGTCCTCTTATGGATCCAGAATTGGTTGAGGGCCAGGAAACAGAGAGTGGGGGTCAATGGGCAATTTTCAGAATGGAGAGAGGTGAAAAGCGGAGTGCCCCAGGGATCTGTCTTGGGGCCCGTGCTTTTCAACTTATTCATAAATGACCTGGAGACAGGGATAAGCAGTGAGGTGGCCAAGTTTGCGGATGACACAAAACTTTTCCGGGTGGTAAAAACCAGAAAGGATTGTGAAGAGCTCCAGAAGGATCTCTCCAAGTTGGGGGAATGGGCAGCCAAATGGCAGATGCGTTTCAACATAGACAAATGTAAAGTGATGCACGTTGGGGCAAAAAACCAAAACTTTACCTATAGGCTAATGGGTTCTGAGCTGTCTGTGACAGCTCAGGAGAGAGATCTTGGGGTGCTGGTGGACAATTCAATGAAGGTATCGACCCAGTGTGCGGCAGCAATTAAGAAGGCGAATTCCATGCTTGGGGTAATTAAAAAAGGGGTTGAGAATAAAACAGCCAATATTATCATGCCATTGTACAAATCGATGGTAAGGCCACACCTGGAATACTGTGTCCAGTTCTGGTTGCCGCATCTCAAAAAGGACATAGTGGAGTTGGAAAAGGTGCAGAAGAGAGGGACAAAAATGATTACGGGGCTGGGGCACCTCCCTTATGAAGAAAGACTGCAGCGTTTGGGGCTCTTCAGTCTAGAAAAAAGGCGCCTGAGGGGGGACATGATTGAGACATACAAAATTATGCATGGAAGGGATAAAGTCGATAGAGGGATGTTCTTTTCCCTCTCTCAAAACACCAGAACCAGGGGGCATCCACTAAAGCTGAGGGTTGGGAGAGTTAAAACAGATAAAAGGAAGTACTTTTTTACCCAGCGGGTAGTTAATCTGTGGAACTCCTTGCCACAGGAGGTGGTGATGGCATCTGGTCTTGATGCCTTTAAGAGGGGATTGGACAGATTTCTGGAGGAAAGGTCCATCGTGGGCTATAGGCCATGATGAATTATGCAACCTCCTTACAAAGGTGGTGGGCTACTGGTACCGGGTGCAAGGGAGTGGCAACGGGATGCAAGCATCTTGTTGTTTCATGCCTCCCTGGGGCGCCTGGTACTCCTCTAGGTACTCCTCTAGGTACAACATTCCCCGTATGTTGATACAGAGGTTTGCACAGTGCTCACTGCCTAATTGTTCAGAGTGGCAAGCATTGCATTGTACAATACGTACAGTCGCTATGTAGAAGAGAAATACACCCTATGTACAATACGCAGAATGTACAATTGTAGAACTGTGTAGCTCTTGTAAACCACACATTGGCCCAATCCTAGAAAAGACTAATCCCTTACTGCCCCCCCATCATTTTCCTCTTGCATGCAAATGGGTTATGTATTCATGTTTAGCACTTTTTAGTCTCTTTTTTGACTCTTACAAACGATTCTACTTTGCCAACTCTTCACCAAATCTGGGTATAAATCTGGAAATCACCCTTTTCAATTGAGATTTCCGCTTGGAGGCCTTGTGCCATCAGATCAGAAGAGCTGCTCTAGTGTGAGACTAGCCTTCCCCCCACAAGTGAATGAAGTGAGGCTTCAGTGTGCCTGGGGGATCATCCTGGCCTTTAGCCCTTGATTCAGGCCACCAAAACCCACAGTTCGGTCACAACTTTTCACCCTTCACAGCCCAACCCTAAACTGCACTGACAGAGCTAAGCTGGTGCTTGACCAACACAGGTTACAGGCTCTATGGCACCTGCGCATCAGCACAGCTGCTTGCACCGGCCCAGTGACGGATTCCATGGTGCAGATGCACCTTACAGCATGCTCGTTGCAGCCCTGGTCCAGGTCAAGAGTGCTGCCCCGGTGCAACGCCAGGTTCGGATGGCACCCCAAATCTTAGGATCCTTCCTGAGTTTCTTTGCCTTCTCCCCTGCTGTCCTAACCCAAACCCACTTTTTCAGCCACAGGTTTCTTCTGAGCAACCCACCAAATCCCCTCGGTCCTATCTCCCCCTAGCCTCCTTTCCTCCTTTCCCACTCTAAGAACTTCCTTTCTCCTCCCTCTTCTGCTCTCAAGCAACACGCAGGGAATGGTTAGGCAAAGTTTTCTATTGTCCAGCCATACAAGGGAGGACACTTCTTTATAAGTTACTGAAATCAAACATTTGTTGCCCCTTTCATCCATGCCCCTTCTTCGTTTCCCCACTGAAGTACAGAGAACAGTACAGATCCCCATAAACAACATCAAAAACAACAGTTTCCCCCATGTTTTTTTAAAGAACTGCCAACAGTTTCCCCCATGTTTTTTTAAAGAACTGCCAATAGTAGGACTTGTAATGTGTATTCGGGTGGGAAAGCAGATTACAGAAGGGAACAGTTTTGCAGAAGGCGATATAATTCATTCAATCACCATATCTGCAAGCAGCCTGCAGTGTCTGGAACTCTCCTTGAACCTGGGGCTTTTTGGGCAGTGATGGGATCTGGTAATGAGGAAGCGGAACGCTGGGCGGGACTTACACGTGATTGGCAGCCCGTCCGTTCCATTCTGCCGCCTGCCCTGGCCTCGGGGGGGGGCTGCCCCCGGTTGGCGCGTCCCACCGCTGCTCGCCCAGGCACCCATCACGCCCCCCCACCTGTCCCCTGCGGCGAGCAGGCGCCCCGCCGAGGCCAGGGCAGCCGCGAATCAGAATGGACAGGCAGCCAATCATGCATAAGTCCTACCCAGTGTTCCACTTCCTCATTCCCAGATCCTGTCACTGTTTTTGGGAGAACATGAGCAAAATGGATAGATTTCTGCCCTGAGGTGCACACGAACTGATACCCCAATCTTATCCCCTCCAGCACATACAGTGAGCATCAGCTGCATGCAGTGGTGCGGGGAGGTAACCAGACAGCCAGAGTGATATAAATGGCATTATTTTCACGTACCTCTCTGTAAGGTATATGGTTTTCAATAGGTCTCCTCAGTTCCACGAACCACACTCCTGTCAAACGGGCAAAAAGTGGATAAGATCTTGTACGCATCATGACAGCTATGGAGAGCCTCCCTCTCCCTCCCCTCCTCCCTCAACCCATCCACTGCCCACCCCACTACCTTCCCCAATTCCCTTCCCCAACCGCACTTGAACCAGTCCTGCTGCCACCTTCCCTGTTCCAGAATGGGGTTCAGGAGCCACTGAGATACCACAGCCATGTGCCTCTTGGGGTGCTGCACCGGAAGTTACAGAGGAAGATGGTTAGACCTGCTGCTATAGATCCCCAATACGATCCTCAGAAGCTCCCAAACAGGACTGGGGCATAGGTCTTAACAGTGCAAAATACAACAATGGGCTTTAAAGGGCATCGCTGTGGTTAGGATGAGGGCAAGAGGTGTTGCTTTTGTAGAGGAGCGTGAAAGAAGGGAGGAAATGGTACCATAAAGGGAGAACTCAGCTCGATGAAAGATGCAATGCAGAGAATGCCCTACCTTCACCCAATCCACATTTCTCACAAAAGGTTGGAAATATTTGCTTACAGCTGTGTAGGAAGTTCTGGAGGTGTTTCTTTTTCAGGTGCAAAATGTCTCAGTCAAAGCCTCTTCGGGATTCAGAAGAATCTGTTCTTCTCCCACTGAACAAACAACCCAGGACAAGGCATGTCCGAGAGGGGCTTTATACGGGCTTTGGCATGGGTGGGGCTCAGGCTCCATAGAATGATGACCTCACCGACAAATGCATTATCTGCACTTCTGTTGGCCACAGGAAATGTTCCTGCACATGGGTGCTTCGGCAATTCCCCTGTGCAGAGAAAATGCCTCCACCCCATGTAATCTGAAGTGAAATTTGCACTTACATTTGGAGAATCTCGCCATGTACTTTCGACGGGGAGTCCTGCGGGAATCAGCGCCTGCCAGCTGGGTGGGACTAGGGGGCGGGGAAGCAGCTGAAATTTCATCCAGACAAGAGGGAGTTGCTGCTTGAACATAAGAACGTAAGAGCATAAGAACATAAGAAGAGCCCTGCTGGATCAGGCCAAAGGCCCACCTAGTCCAGCTTCCTGTACCTCACAGCGGCCCACCAGGTGCCCCAGGGAGGCACGAGACAACAAGATGCCTGCATCCCGTTGCCACTCCCTTGCACCCGGTACTCTGAAGTAGCCTAGTACTAATGTAAGGAGGTTGCACAATCCATCATTGCCTATAGCCCACGATGGACCTTGCTTGCTGTGTGCTCTCCTCCTCTGGAAGAGGCTGCTCAAGCTGCCCCAGATGGAGTGGCATCTCCACCCCCCAGAAAGACCAAGTTCGCAGTCTGTGGGTTGTTCACGATGCAAAGTGTCTTCATGAGAGAGGAGGCCTCGGTGACCTGAAACAACCTTTACTGCGGTGGTTCCCAAACTGTGGATAAGACCCACCAGTGGGTCGTGAGCCACTTTCAGGTGGGTCACAAAGCACCTAGAGCAGCCATATTGAAAGTATGGAAAGAGGGGATGCTGGAAAGGGGGAGGGCCGTGCGGTGGTTTTGCTTGTGTCAAGGTTAAAAATGGGCTTTTTCCCTTTCTGATTCACTTTTCTGTCGGAAAACGACTGAGGGTGCAATCCCAGCCCCCACGTGGCCCCAAGGCAATGTTGCTGCGTCAGGGCTACGTTGCCAGCAACAATGCGCACCCTGCGTCAGCGCTAGAGCTCTCAGGCTGACGCGAGCAGGACCAACAGCCTGAGAGTGCTGACGGAGAGCCCCCTTGGGCACCAGCAGCACTCGGCTGGTGCAAGCGAGGTTCTGGAAGGCGGGAGGGCAGGGAGGAGGAGGAGCACCACCCCTGCTAACTGGGCAGGAGGCACTTCTTCAAGTGGGGCTCCTCTTACATTTAGCAGGGGGAGAGCAATTGTCCCTCTTCACCCCAGCGCACTGTCTTTTCTAGTGGCTGTTGCTGGTGGTCTGCCTTTTCTTTAGATTGTGAGCCCTTTGGAGATAGGGAACCATTTAATTTTATTATTACTATTTGCCTGTAATCTGCTTTGCAAACTTCATGTTGAAAAGTGGTATATAAGTACCTGTTGGTTGGTTGGTTGGTTGGTTGGTTGATTGATTTGGGCAGGTGTGGGCAGGCCGAGAGGTGCGCTGGCCCAGGGAGGGGGATTTGGGCCATGCAGCTTTCTCAGTTCTGCGCCTGCTAAACAGCAGGCTCAGACCCAAGTAACCCCATGGGGTGCCCATAGCCTCTCTTGGGGCAAGGGGACGAACATTTGTTCTCTCTCTCTCTCTCTCCCTCCCTCCCTCCCTCCCTCGTGATTAGCAGAGACAGTCAGGCATATAAACAAATCTTTATTTACCGTAAGTGCTCAAATAGTAATGGATTTTACAGTCAATATCAGAAGATTGCAAACGTTAAGTCAACTGTTGAGGGTCCAATCCTATGGGACTTTCCAGCACTGATGCAGCCACCATGTCTCCCCAATGGAAGGGAAGATCTTGTTGTCTCATGTGCTCCCTGAGGTATCTGGTGGGCCACTGTGAGATACAGGAAGCTGGACTTGATGGGCCTTTGGCCTGATCCAGCAGGACTCTTATGTTCTTATATTTCAAATCATTTAATCCTAATCCTCCTCTCTTTTTGCATCTTGCGAAATGTTATATTTTACTCTTGGATTTTTCCCTTGCCAGAAAAATTTTGATATCTATTTTTGCCGCTCTTTAACTGGTGCATCATTTATTATAACACTTGTATGATCTGAAAGAGAAACATCATTTTCATAACACATTCATCTTAATGACAGATACCCTTCCTAATAAAGACAGCTTCAACCTTTCTCATCTTACAAAATCTTTTTTTGATTTCACTCCAAACTTTAACATAATGATTTTGATATAGCACACTGTTCACATCTATCAATACAATACCTTAATTTTTTTCCATCTTAAAGCCTGTTTTATTCATCAATTTCACTTTGAAAAATGAAAAATCTCACAATAAATGTGAAACTGGGTGTTTATTCATTTATGTTTATACCACCTTTTTCAAGATTTCTCAAGACACAACACAGTTTACATTGGCCGGCTGTTCATAAGCCCCATTTTTTCAAATGGTTTTTTCTTTACAATTACTGTTCTCTGCATAATTCGCAGAACACTCCCTTTCTCCAGAAGTTTCCTTTTCAGTGTGTGGTCATCCTTCTGGCTACAGCCTTGCACCTTCCCAGCCTTCACAGGCAGCCGCAGATCACACCTTGGCCAGTTCTCAAGGCCGTATCTGCCTCTTGTCCGCTGACCATATTCCCCATTCCGCACTCTTCACATGTCACTGCGAGCTCAGTGACTTGTCAGTGACTTCTGGTCTCCCATCCAAGGCTCAGACGCTTATCTGACCTGTTGCCCGGGATGGCGCAAGCCATGGGCGCTGGGCAGCGGCAGGGCACCATTGTGCGCAGTCCGCGTGCAAAACAGCATGCTCTTCGGCCCGCCTGCCCCTCCCTGGTCTCCGTTACGCTCTGAAATGGAGCGTTTCCAGGTGCAGGGAGGTGTGTCGGAGAGACACACGGGGCAGGGCAACGTCCTGGGGGCGCGGTTTCGGCGCCAGCCATGGGCGCGCTCACGCTTCCATTCAGGCCTGCCAAGGCTGATCCAAGGCTCATCCTGCTTGGCATCTTCAAGCAGGGCAACAGCTCAACCTCCAGACCCTGCCTCCTGTTGCATCCTCTGATAGTGAAGCTTCTTAGAAATGGAGAAATAAGAGAGAACCACAAGAGCACACAGAAACAAAGGCAAATTCGAAGCCCTAACAGCCCAGTCCTAACTCCCTGTGCAGTGCTGCAGCAGAGCCAACATGGCTTCCACTCAGTGGTGCAATTCAAATGAATTAACAACTGGTTCTATGACATCATAGCCAGAGCCAAAAAGAAAAAACCAAAGCCAGCTGAGATAAGCAAGTGGGTGGGGCCCGGCCATTTAACAACCGGTTCTTTAGAACTGGGTGAACCCCCTGAATTTCACTACTGCTTCCACTGCATCCTGTGGGGCAGCTGTGGCCCCTGGAAGCCTCCTTGTGGCAAGGGAAGATTTGTTCTTCTCAAATCCTTGAGATTTGCCAGGATAGGCTGGCACCAGTACAAGCACTGGGATATGGACGTCCAAGGCCTGAAACCCTCCTACCAGAGAGAGGGTGTGCCTCATTGGCACAGCTGCTTCACCGCCTAGGGCAGTGGTTCCCAAACTATGGGTCAGGACCCAGCAGTGGGTTGTAAGCCAATTTCAGGTGGGTCGCGAAGCACCTAGAGCAGCCATGTTGAAAATATGGAAAGATGGGATGCTGGAAATGGGGAGGTCTGTGTGGTTGTTTTACTTGTGTCAAGGTTGTAAATAGTATTTTCTCTTTCTTTCTGATTCACTTTGCAATTGGAGAATGACTGAGAACCCAACTTCTTATTGCTGCATTATCAGGAAAGCAGCAGGTTCTGGTGTCCCAATGATGGTACTTCTGACTATGACATCACTTCTGGTAGCTTCCAGACAGATTGTCATTCTAAAAAGTGGGCCCCAGAGCTAAAGCGTTGGAGAACCACTGGCCTAGGGATTTGTGTAGGATTGGGTTGCCCAAATGTTTTAATTTGGGAGGTTAAGCAGGTAGCTGGGCTTGTACTGAGGGTTGCAGTTCTTCTCCATAGACTTCCTCCTCCTGCTTGAAAACTCTCTGGAGGATGAGCCTCAGGTTCTCCGTACACAGACCCTGTTTCTTTCTCCCAACCAGGAAATAGATCAGTGGGTTAACACAGCTATTTAGAGATGCACATAAATATCCAGCACTCAGAGCATGACGTGGTGTTTCAAAGTCATCATAAGAAGAGAGACGCAGAAGATATATGAGGTACAGGACATTCAGTGGGAAGGCCAGGAAGAGGAAAAAGAAGAGAGCAACTAAGATGGCCAGTAAAAGTTTCTTCCGCTGGCGCTGTTGTGATTTCAAACAGAATCTGATGAACAGGATCATGGTAGAAATCGTGATGAGTGGGAGGCAGATCACAACATTCACCCAAAACACATACAACAGATCAACTCCCACAACAAGTTCAAAAGTGATACAGATTGCATTAACCAGGAAACAGAAGGTCCATATCAGGGCACAGAGAGTGGTGGACAGCTTTTCTGGCCGGTGGCATCGATACCAAATTGGGAAGAGGACTGACACACACCTGTCGACGCTGATGAGGGTCAGCAGAAATTGACTGACACTGAACAAAAAATGGAAAAGGCACCAGCCCACAATAAGAAAAATCACTATGCTTTCACAGCTATATTGTAAAAGAAACAAAACACCCTGAGGAATTCCAAATATGAGGACTCCAGAATCAGCAACAGCCAAGTTTAGGATGTAAGTGGTGACAGGATTCCTCTTCATGCGGAAGCCAAGAAACCAGATGACTGCTCCATTCCCCAGAAGTCCAAATCCACAGACAGCAAAAATGAAGCTTATAGTGACAATCAGTTTTCCATCTTCTGAAAAATGTATAAAACAATGACTTGGGTCCAGAGAGGCATTGTTCATTGTGTGATTCTCCTGATTAGCACTCAGAGGTGACAGAGGTGTGAAACTGAAATTGGTCATCACTCCTCCTCTTGGACAAATGCTCCTGTTTTGGGGGGGGGG